>JAKSZT010040477.1:564160-603320 GCA_026826555.1 Tolypeutes matacus
ATATAGTATATTTCCAAAATATATGAAATAAATGTTGACATTTCACCGGGTTAATGCATGTTAGGCTATAAAGCAACTGTCAATAAATTAAAAAATACTGGAATTATAGTGTGTATTTCTCCAAACACAATAGAATGAAGCTAGACATCAATAAGAAAGGGAGAATTGGAAAATTAAAAAATATATGAAAATTAATACATTCTTAAGCGATCAAACTGTCAATGAAGATAACACAAAGGAAGTTAGGAAATATCTTGTGGTGAATGAAAACAAACAAAACATAACAAATCTTATAGGATATAGCAAGTTCATGCTGAGAAAGAAACTTATAGACTTAAGTACTTACATCCAAAAAGAAGAGCTCAAATAAGAGACCTAACCTCACAACTGGAGGATCTAGATAAAGAAAAGCAAAATAAACCAAAAGCAAGCAGAAGGGGGAAATGATAAACATCAGAGTAGAGATAAGTGAAATAGAGAATTTAAAAAATAATAGGGTGAATCAGGGAAAAAAGTTGTTTCTTTTAAATATCAATAAAATTGACAAGTTTTAGTTAGAGTTGCAAAAAAAGGAGAAGACACAAAAATTGAAATCAGAAATGAAAGGAGGGACATTATTACTGACACCACAGTAATTAAAAAGATCATTACGTGCAACTGTAAGCCAAGTTAGATAACCTAGATGAAATGCACAAATTCCTAGAAATATACGAACTACCTACATTGACTCAAGAAGAAAAGAAGATTCAACAGTTCAATACCAAGTAAGACTTTGAATCAGTAATCAAAATCCACCCAAAAAAATGTCCAGGACCACATGACATAAGATCAGAATTTTAACAAATGTTCCAAGAAGAATGAACAACAATCCTGTTTAAACTGCTCCAAAAATTGAGACAGGAACTCTCATTAATTCATTCAATAAGGTCAGATCACCCTAATATAGTAGCTTGATTAAGAAACTATAAACAAAGTTAATTACAAACAAATACCCCTTTTGAATACGGATGTTAATGTCTTCAACAAAACACTGGTAAACTGAATCCAACAGCTGTATAAAATAATTATACACCATGATCAAGTGAGATTTTTCCAAGATATACAAGTGTGGTTCAGCATAATAAAACAATCAATGGAATAGACTACATTAATAGAAGAAAGGAGAAAAATCACATGATGCTTTCAAGTGATGCCAAAAAAGTATTTGACAAATCCTTTCATGAAAAAAGTACTTGGAAAACTAGCAGTAGAAGGAAACTTCCTCAACATGATATTGGGAATATATGAAAATCCTACATCTAACATCATATTCAATAGTGTTAAATAGCTTTCCCTCTAAGATTAGGAACAAGGCCAGAATGCCTACTCTCACCACTCTTATTCAACATTGTACTGAAAGTTCTAGTCAGAGCAATTAAGCAAATAAAAGAAATAAAAGGCATCCAAATTTTTAAAGGAAGTAAAACTTTCCCCATTTGCAGATGACAGGATCCTATATACATAACAACATGATAAAACCACAACTAAGCTACTAGAATTACTGAATGAATTCAGCAGATTGGTGGGTTCAAGATCAACAGGAAAAAAATCATTGTGTTTCTATAAAATAGTAATGAATAATCTGAAGGAGAAATTAATGAAAAATCTATTTACATTAATGACAAAATGAATCAAATATCTAGGAAATAATTTAACCCTGGAGGCAAAGGACTAATGCAAAGAAAAGTTAAAAACATTGTTAAATGAAATAAAAGAAGACCTGAATGTATAATCCTTGTTTTTGGATTCAAAGACACATTATTTTAAGACAAAAATTCTAATCAAATTGATTTATCGAGTCAATGGAATCTCAATCAAAATTCCAATTTACAGAAAAGGAAAATCCACTAATCAAATTGATATGGAAGTATAAGTGGTTCCAAATAGCCAAAAGACATCTTGATAAAGAAAAACAAATTTTGAAGACTCACAGTTCCTTATTTTAAATTTGTCATAAAATACTACAGTGATCAAAACAGCATGACCATGGTTGGTGGTAATAGTCTGATGATATCATCTCATAATCTATAATAAATTTTCCACCACAGTGTGGTGTGTTGGTGAAGGGGTGTTGTATGGGAATTCTAAACATGTGCATGATTTTTTTGTAAGTTCACATCCTCTGTAATAAAAATATATTAAAACAGAGAGATGGAGAGGTGAGGAATTTTCTTGTTTATTGTTTGTCATTTTTTGTTTACTATTATTGTTGAAATAATGAAAATACTCTTAATAATGATTGAAATGATGAATGCACAACTATGAGATTATACCAAATACTATTATTGTAAACACATTGAATGAATTGTATGCTTTGTTAATATGTACCAATAAAATAGATTTGTTTAAAAATATATATATATTATTGAGAGAAACGTAAGAATTCCTAAGTAAATGGAGAACTCTGCCATGTTTATGGATTAGAAAATGCAATATTTTAAAGATCACAACTCTCTACTGTAAATTGTCTATACATTAAATCCAATCACAATAAAAATAAATAAATAAAAATAATAGGGTGGGTTGTGGGAAAAATACACCAAATGAAAGATATGGACTATAGTTAGTAATATGTTGATGATGCCGTTGCATAGTTTGTAACAAATATTTCACAACAATGCAAGGTGTTGGTGATAGTGTGATGTATGGGACACCTATATGATGTTATGCATGTTTATTTTGTAAGTTCACAACTGTTACTATAACTTATTGTTTATGTATGTTCATGAATGAATGATATACTTCAATAAAATATTTTAAAAAGCATGAGTATGATACAACTATGGACATATAAACAACTGGAATTGAATTGATTTCAAAGATAAATGCTCATATCTATGGCCAATTGATTTTTGGCCAGGATACCCACTCAATTGGGAAAGTATAGTCGCTTCAACAAATGGTGAAAGAAAAACTTTATATCCACATGTAAAAAGGTCAAGGAGGAACCATACCTCATACCATATACAAAAATTAACTCAAAATTAAACAAAATCTTAAATATAATCCCAAGGAATATGAAACACTTAGAAGAAAAAACAGGGATTCATCCTCAGATCCTAATTTTAGATAATGGTTTCTTAGACTTCACAACAAAAGCAAGAACATCAAAAGAAAATAATACATAAATGGGACTTCATCAAAATTAAATACTTTTTTCACCAATGAACTTCATGAAAGTAAAAATAAATTCTACAGAATGGAATAAATATTTGTAAAATACCTATACATTAATGGTTTAGTATCTGGAATATATAAAGAAGTCTACAAATCAATAATTAAAAAATCAAATAACACAAATTATTTAAAAAACGGCAAAAGATGGCAAATGAGATACTATTTATCACGCACTGGAATGGTTACCATTGAAAAAATAAGTGTTGGACTGGATGTGGAAAAATAGGAACACTCATCGTTTTGATGGGAATGTAAAATGATATAGCAGCTGTTGAAAATTATTTGGTAGTTCACAGAAGATTAAATAATATATAGAATTATTGGTAATTCCTCCTATAACATATATACCCAAGAGAAATTAAAGCAGGGACTTGAACAGAAATTTTCACACCAATTCTCATAGAGGCATTATTCACAATTTCCAAAAGATGGAAGCAACACAAGTGTCCATCATTTGATGAATGGGTACATAAAATGTGGCATTTACATACAATGGAATATTATTCAGCATTTAATAGAAATGGTGTTCTGATACATGTAACAGCATGGATGAACCTTGAAGACATCATGTTTAGTGGAATAAACCAGATACAAAGGACAAATAGTGTATGATATATCTGATTTGAAATAATTATACTAAGCAAATACATAGAGAGAGAAACTCTAACACAGGTTAGTTTAGAAAGAATTGAGGCTAAGAAATGGAAATTAATGATTAGTGGGTACAGAATTTCTGTTTGGAGTAATGGAAAAGTTGGGTAATGGACAGTGGCAATAGTAGCAGAACATTGTGAATGTAATTAATACTAATGAATTATATATTTGTGGTTAAAAGGGTAAATTTTAGGTTGTATATATGTTACAAGAAAAATATTTTTAAAACCAATAGCATAGGACTTTATATCACAAAGAGCATCCTAACATTAACTATGGACTATAGTTAACAGTACAGTAATAATCTTTCTACAATGTACAAATTTTCCACATTAATACAAATTGTTAATATTTGAGGGGGATAAGGGAAAAGTACCTCTATATTTTCCATATGATTTTTCCCTATATTTACAACTTCATTAATAAAAAAAGCTCGAAAGTTAAACAAATAAGAAACAGTACTTAGTGATTAAATTGATACTATTGACCTATGGGTTATGTTTATTGACCAAAACAGACTTACAGCAGTTTTTACTTTCTTTATCAAAACAAACACTGTTATTAAATATTAGAAGTCTCCTTCCTAATCTCCATCATTTCAGATTGCATTTTTTCCTGAGTTTGGAGAAATACTTGTTTCCCACTGCTAAATTTACCATACAACTGCTCCTTCATAGAGTATCATGATGGTTAAATGAATAGCCTTGGATGTAAGAGAGAGTTCAGGTTAATTTATCTGGTCCTAATTGCTTCAGGGACATATAGAAATTGTTTGCTAAACAGTTTTAAAATGTGGAAAATAGTCTAATAATTGTGGTTCTTATTCTTTATCAAGTTTTAAAGAGATGAAATACAATTACCTATTAAAAATTTACATAGAGCATAGGTGGTTACTACTATGCAGCAATTATATAACAGAAATTTTTCATAGTAAAAACTTCACTGGATATCTCAACGTTTCTTTTACTATATGAGGATTATTTTACTTAAATCGAATATTTCAATAGTATGCAATTATAACCCCTTTTTTTTGCCTGTAAATATCCTAATGATCCTCTACCTGCCTCAAAAAATATTTTATTCATAGTACTTATACTAGTACAATTTCAAGGTAATATATACCACTACATTTTCAATTATTATAGTTAGACCATCTACCATACACAGATCTTCAAATATCTTTTTTAAATGTTTTTTATTTATTTTTAAAGAAGCTTTAGATCACATAAATATTACATAAAATATATAGGGGATTTCCATATACCCCACCCCTAACCCCTCCCATAATTTTCCCCAATAACAACATCTTTCATTAGTGTGGTACATTTGTTACAATTGATGAAAATATACTGAAGCATTGCTACTAAGTAAGGTCTATTTACATTATGTTTTCCTCTTTGCACCACACAATTTTATAGGTTTTGACAAGATGTAAAATGGCCTGTATCCATCATTACAATGTCATAGAGGAGAATTCCAATGAGCCCACAATGTCCCATGTAATACTTATTTTTCCCTCTCCCTCCTCTCAGAAACTCTGGTGGCTGCTGCCTTTATATCAATGATACAAGTTCTTCCTTTGCTAGAATAATATTAATTCTATTTTAGTCCATAGTTTCATTCCCCACTTCTGTGTGTTCATTCCTCATTCTTGAGGATTTGGGATGGTGATGCCCACTCTGTTTCTGACTGAGAGGGGACTTAGATACTATGGGGCAGTTGGATAGAACTGTCTTGCTTGCAATTATAGATAACTCTGTTTTGGGGGATGGGAATTGTCCATCATCATCCTTTTGTTATTAATAGTTGTTCTGGGCAAGTACAATGAAGTGGAGAGTAGTTATTGCAACTCTGCTGAGATTCAAGGCTCAACCGGCATGTAAACACACAGGAGATTAAAGTCTCTGGGACATATATTTAATGAGTATAGTGCTCGTTACAGGTTCAAATAAAAAAGGGAGAAGAGTCATTTGTAGGGAAATTATAAATGAGTCTAACTCTGTTACATTGGGAAGCATATATTCCACAGTAAGCCCCACTGACAGGGTAATGAATTTCTGAGATTGTCTGCCCTGCCTATCATGTCTAGATGTCTCTAGAGATGCCAGGATATCTGCTCTTTGAGGTACTGTTTACTGTGGCAGTCAATGAGATCCTGCTGAGACATGCATAAGAGTAACTCTGGAATGACCTCCAGACTCACTTTGAAATTTCTTAGCCATAAAAAATGAATTGTATTTACAATTTCCTCCTTTTGGTCAAGGCTTTTTTCCAAATGAATCACTAGTTGGTGCTTGGTAATAATCCCTCAGTGCCAGGGAGGCTTATCTTGGAGTCATGTCCAATGCTGGGGAGAAGTTATGGCGTTTATATTCTAAGATTGGCTTAGAGAGAGACCACATTTGATCAAGAAGGATTCTTTCAAGAGGTAAATCTTAGGCAATATACAATACTAGGCTAGGTTTCAATTTCACAAGAAAAGGTACATAGCTACAATCATCAATATCAAGGGCCTGGAGTAATGCTTTGTCCTCCTTTGCTAGGCACTGCCCTTGCACTCTCAGGATTCTTGCTGCTATATTAGAGAATGTAGCAGGACTTCCAAGGATGGGAATTCAATATTCTTTTGGTAATTGTACGTGTCTCCACCCACCAAGAGACTACCACATGACCACTTGAAGATATAGAGGTATGTCCAAGTGCACCCCTCCCCAAACAGCCCCTATCACCACACCTACACCAGTGATCCTCCTCTGCCACAGTTTTGTCTCTTCTGCAATCCAAAGCCCTCCAAAAACAAAGGCAAAAAATAAGCAAATAAATGTAAATAAAATGAAAATAATAATAAATAAAAATAAAATACATAAACAAAAATAAAACATTTTAAAAATGTAAAATAAAATTTTTTTGAATATGACTTTCATCACCTCAAGATCTGTTATCTTTTATACATAGTGACAATTTCTTCTGTAGTTTCCCCCAGTGTCTTATTTTTTTCACTGTATCTTCAAAGAAGCTTTAGGTTACAGAAAAGTCATATAGAAAATATAGGGGGTTCCCATATTCCCAACATCCTCCTCCTAATCTCCCCTATTAATAACATTGTACATGTGTATAGTACATTTGTTACAATTGATGTGCAAATATTGAAGCATTGCTACCAACCACTGTCAATGGTTTACATTAAGGTTCACATTTTGCACTGTACAGTTTAATAGGTTTTGAGAAAATTTTAAATAGTCTATATCTGTCATTGTAAGATCATGCAGAACAATTCCAATGCCCTAAAATTGTCCTATATTCTATCTATTCTATTCTCCCCTTCCCCTTTCCTTGGAACCTATGGTAACCACCAAGTTTCAGTTTTTGAAGAATAAGGTTCATAGATACATGCAATAATACTGAGGGCTTGACTTTTTGGTCTTTTTTCTTTTATTAGGCATTGCCTATGTTCTCGAGAGATTCTTTTCTTTTAGCTGGGATCCCCAGGATGAGAGTTTAATAATTTCTTGTTTATTGTTTAGGTATTCACCCACTGAGATAACATACTATGACAAGATGAACACTTTCTTATTCCACAGAAGCATGTCCCAAGTGTGCCCTATCCCACATATTCCCCCACTCCCAACTCCTTGCATCAGTTGTCCTCCCTTGCCATATTTTTCAGAAGAACATTCCTACCACTGTAGCTTTAACCAGAGACCTATAAATCCAAGAGTCCACCTGCTCCTTCCTCCAGCCCTACCCCCAGTTCCATGGATAGTCCTATCCAACCCTCCACTCTACTCACACTCATAGTCCAACACCATCGAACCCAATCACATCACTGCACCATCAACCCCATCCACTGCCCAACCACCCCCTTCCACCTTGTCATACTTGTTACCAAATAATTGCACGTTTCCTTCAGTTAATGAAAAAAAAAGCTTATTACTCTAATCAACTCTTGAATTAATTCCAGTTTCTAAAAAAAAACATATCGTATGGTATGTTTTTCTCATGAAATCATAATTCTATCCAATAACATAATAGTAATATTGCACTCTGCATAGAATTATTACCATAAGTTTTATTTGCTTTTTTAATAGAAATATTATATATCTAATTTAATAAATACATATCTTAAAGTCAACAATTTCAATGTGGTTTCCATGAAGCATTTTGAATCATATAGAAAATAAAACGTTTTCAATTTAAGTATAATTTTCCAAAATATAATTTATGTTAAATTCATTTGAATTTATGTGGTTTGTTGGCAGAAATAAACATAAACAACAAAACAACAGAGTAAAAGACACAAATTCCTTATACTGGCACACTTATATAAGACAGAGATAATGTAAAGTAGTACAGTAACAATAATATGTATTTTTCAATAAATGGTGCTTGGACGACTGTGCAAACATATTGGAAAAAAAGAAATTTCACTTACATTAATGGAGTAGCATCTATCTATGTTTCAAATAGATAACAGATTATGGCAAAGATCATCCATTTCTTGAAGCCATATTTGTCCAGTAGCATATGAGAGGACTAATCTCTCATATTTCTTAAGGTTCCATTAGGATTTTTTTTTTGCGGGCGTGCTGCTCTTTAATGGGGCGTGCAGGCCGGGCACTTCCGTGGAGGTGGCTCTGAGGCGGAGGTCTCGGTGTCCAGCGCAGCTACTTGATGGCTTTCACCAGGGCCTCGTTGGCCTGGATGTGAATTTGGATCTCGGCCTGCGCAGCCTCAGCCGCCACCCCTGGGAGTTCCGACTGCACCTTGTCCAAGTTTGCTTTGGCCACCCCCAAGTCCCACATGTCCAGCATCACGGCCTCTTGGGCCAATAACTGCACTGGAGAGTCGGGATTCACCGCAAGGGAGCCGCTGCTGACAAAGCCCTGGGAGGCGGTGCCGCCCTGGGCATGGACAATGCCAGCCCGGGCCGCAGAACCTGCAGTGTGGGCACGTGGGCGGCCAAGGTGCCCAAGGCCCCCGTCTGCGTGGGCAGGCCCATCTGCCAGACCTTGGCACAGTTGAAGACCACCTGCCTGGGCGAAGCCAAGGTAAGCGACCTCTGTCCGGGGCAGGCAGCAGGGTCCGGGTTAGTTAGTTAAACTCTAAATATAATGAGAAAACTAAGTTTACAAAGGGGTATTTTATAACTTCTAGTTAATACACTCAAAGAGATAAAGGCTGGTTGTAAATCTGTATTTTCCCATGAGAAAAATAAATCTAATAGTAAAAAGAGCTAAGGGAAATTGTATAAGATGTACATATTTTCAAGCCTTAAAATCACTGAAAATATTTTAAGTGATTTGTAGAATATTTTCATAATATAGAAATAAAATTAAAATAGAAAATATGCAGGAATATATGTTTTCCTAATGCTGAGATAGAAATTAAAATGGTCATTAAAATTTTAAAAAACCTAGTAAAAATTCATCAGGAAATAACATAAGTTTAAAGTCAGATTTCAGTGCTATAACCTATTATTTTCCTCATTCTGCAGTTGTGTCTCTGTTCTATTTGCTTTATTACTCCGTCAAGATACCGTATGAAACTGAATTCAAAAAAAGCAATTTAAACATGTTTTTCTAAGCCCACACACTCGTCTCTTCAAGTTTGGCAGTATCCAGTACCTTGAAATTCTTCCAAAGGCATAACTAAGCATTGGTACAAAAAATACTGATACAAAAGATGTTGTCTTCTCCATATGATGTCATTCTTGTTTTTTGCTCAAAATAATCCCAACCATTTCCCAAAGTGTTTTTAACAATGTGGGAATTATTTTTAAGAAAGTTACATGAATTATTCACTTATAGTATTAAATATAAACTTCTAAGGAACTACCATATTACTACCACATGTGTGCATAATGCAAAATATACAAACAACAAAACAGTAGATATTTACACCAAGAAAATAAAACTCGAGAACATATGTCAAGTATAAATTAAACTTCTCTCAGATTCTGATTTAAAAAATATTAAAATCCAAAATCCTTGCAATGGAACTCAACATCTATTGAAGGTTCTGCCTAGAGCAGTGCCCATCTCCCTGTACTACAGGTTATAGATGATGGGGTTTATGAACGGGGACATCATGAAGTAGAACATGACTGAGAGGAGATTTTTAAGAGATGCATTATTTGCAATCAGAACAAAAACAGCAATCAAAACAGACATTACAAACAAAATGAAAATTGCCAGCTGAGGGTTATGGCTGGCTAAAATTTTGTTAGGTGCTTCCACAGAACACATCCAAAGTACCACTGAAAATATATTAATATATGATATAAACATAAAGGCAGTATATATTAACTCAATACAATCATATATGGTTTGGGAACTGTAACTGAAATTCAAAGATATGAGGGATAAATTGCATAGAAAGAAGGATGTTGGAGAGTGTAGCTATGGATCAGTTACAATGACAATAACAGTAGATTCCTAGTCAGTGCCCCCATATAAAGCACTAATAACAGTAGACCTCTCAAAACTTGAACCTACCGAGAATTTGAGATATCCATGTGGAGGATTTCCATGAAGATGGTGAAGTTTTCTAGGTCTTATGATATCCTGCAGTCAAATGAAATGAAATGATAACGTGCTGCTAACAACCAGTGTGAGACATTGCACATCACTAACAAATAAAATGTGACTATTGGTATCAATATTTGGCTTCAAAGAAGAATTTCTATAGAAGAAATGCACAAAAGTGAATATTCTGATGTTAATGAATCCACATATTACTCTTTTCATTTTCTTTCCTAACTCTGATGATATATATTAATTTCAATAATCATAGGATAAGAGAATCTAAGCACATGAATGAATTTTAAATGAAATACAGACACAATAATCTTTCAGTTATTGAATCATACTTACACTGTTTCTCTAAATATTTATTCAAACTCTGCCTGGATATACCCAGCGATTATTTTCTTATTTTCTTCAGTATCAAATAGCTGTCACAGGCATGCTCTGTAGTTGATCCTCATTATCAGCATATTTGTTTGAACAATCTAATTATTGCTGACTCACTTTTGGACCATGGAACAAGAATGACTTCTGATGTCTTTCCTTGTTGGCCAGCAGACTAGAATCTGTTTCTGTACAAAGTTCATAAATGGTTCTGAAGGTCTTCTCAGAAAGATTTTAATCCTACTGCAACCAAACAGATTATGCTTCCCCAGTCCTCCATTTCAGCTGTTCTGTAAGATATTAATGTGGGCCCTTTCTTTCCTCTTTTGTCCCATGGTCTGTAAAATGTGTTAATTGATTCAGAATCAAATGGATTCCCATTTCCTTTGCCTTCAGTAACCAAAGTTCCCTTTCAGTCACTCTACTTCACCTTCTCCATGGCACACATTAATTAAGGAAAGCATCTCACCTGACTGTCTCCCCCAGACATTATCCTACACACTGCTCTGCATGTATTTAAAAAGCTAACAGTCTTTCCAGATATCTTAACTATGATCTACTTTAGATTTTGCTAAAATCTCTTCATTTAAAATAACTATTGTAATTATACAATTATTTTACTTGAGTTTGTCTTGAAGTATTCCAAGTTATGAAGAAGTGTTCTTTCATTCTTACTTACCATTTCAATTATAAAACAAATTCACTTGGGGGGGGTCTTATATCAGTATCATTTAATTTTCATATTTTGGCAACTATGAATTAGAGGTGTTATAACTATAAAATATTTGTTTCAAATTTCAATATATAAATGTTAATGTATTATGTATATAGAGTTTGTCTTAAATATTATAAAATGTTTGTTAATATTTTCTGTGAAAAAATAATGAAATGTTTATTTCCTTGCTTTTGTTATATTCTAATGAATTTTTAGTGTCATTGTACAATATTTCATGCAAACTATTTTCTAGAATAATCTTTTCAAATATGCATGTTTTTTCTCATATCCTTGTTTTTTTGGAGAAAATACTTTAAGCAGAGTGTTTTATTAAATATCATATCAATAGCCAGTGATAAAGTATGGACCTAAATGACAGCTATTAGACCATACCAGACTTCCTAATAATTTTTTTAATTTGCTTTATTCAAACTATGCATTGATATTGATCCTTTGAAATCTCCTATTCTCCATCTCCTCCTGTTGCATTTTTCTCCTCCACCTAAATTTTCAACTATCCCTATACTAAAGTTACCATACATCTTACTGTTCACACAGTATCATGATTATTAAATAGATGGGGTTAGGCAAAAATGAGATTCAGGATTTGCATCTGCCTCTTATTACCTCAGTGATATTTAGAAGTTATTTCTTTCACAATTTAAACATGGAAAACATAATAAGGTTCTAATTCTAATAATATATTCAAATATGGATAGACCATAAGTGGTTCTTAGTTTCCTGCAATGTTAACAATTGTTCCTAGTAAAAACTACACTGGATATCCCATTTCTTTTGCTCTTTAATGCCTTCTTTTCCTTATGAAGATTAATTTTCATGAAAGATATTTGAAACTTGCTCATGATTATAATTTTCTCAACTTTCCTTTACAATCTAGCTCATAATGTGTCATTCATAGTACTTATGCTAATTCAATTTCTAAGAAAGTTTGTATATTATATTTTAGATCTTTTGATACATATCTCCTCATGTCCATTTTTAAAACTAATTGCCTATAATAAATGCAATAATCAAAAACATTCAGTCTTTATTAGGAGTATATTAGGAGTATATATTTAGATTATGGGAAAAATTAAGTAAGGTACCTATGATCTGGAGACATCCAGCTATATCAGTAATTTTTTTTTTGACATGATTTTTTTTAAATGTAATTTGTTGAAGTATATCACTCATACATGAACATACATAAACAATAAGTGTATAGCAATAGTTATGACCTTACAAAACAAGCATACATAACATCATACAGGGCTCTTATACCTCACCTTACCACATATACCTTGCATTGTTGTTAAACATTTTTAACTAATGATTAAAGAGCATCCTCAAAATATTACTACTAATCAAAGTATTTTCCCCCAACCAGCCCTATTATTATTATTATTATTTTATATCATTTATACATGAACATATGTAAACAATAAGTGATAAGTAAAATTGTGAACTTACACAGCAAACATTCATAACATCATACAATGGTCCCATACATCAACCTTCCACCAACACCTTGCATTGTCGAGAGATAATTGTTACAAGTTATGAAAGAATATTGTCAAACTCTTACTGCTGATTACAGTCCCTATCTTACATTTGGTGTATTTCTCCCCCAACCCACCTTATTATAATTTTTAAATATATCTTTATGACAGAAGTTATAAACTTACAAAACAATTGTGCACATGTGCAGAATTTCCAAACAATACCCCTCTATCAACACACCACACAGTGGTGGAACATTTGTTACAGATTATGAGATAATATCATTCAAATATTACCAGGTCCATAGCATGCATTTGGCACACATTTTCTATACTCCCCCATTATCAACACAGTACATCTTTGGCATATATGTAAGAATATTAGATTATTACTTTTAACCACAGTCCATAGGTCACTCCAATTGTATTTTTCCCAGACCTCTCCTCATTCCCACCACTCTGCAATAGTGATGTACATCTGCTCTAGCTCACAAAGGACATTCTTGCATCTGTACTTTCAATCACAATCCTCATCTACCTCTAGGTTTATTGTGCTATTCAGTCCCTAGATTATTCTCTTTCTGTCAATTGGCATTGAAATCCTAGACTACCATTTTCAGCCACATCCCCATTTATAAACCAGCTGTTACTCACTATAATGTGCTACCATCAACTCTGTACGTTTACACACTTTTATGGTAAAGCTAATTAAAACTTCTGTATACAATATCAGTAGTGCATCTCAGTCTGCCTCTTATCTCCTTTAAGAATCTGCCATCTACCACTACGTCTTGAAGATATTTTCCTACTTTTTCTTCTAGAAGCTTTATGATTCTTGCTTTTATATTTAGGTTTTTTAATTCATTTTCAGTTAATTTTTGTATAAGATGTGAGAGAGGGGTCCTCTTCCCTTCTTTTGCTATGGATATTCAGTTTTCTCAGCACCATTTATTGAATGGACTGTTCTGCCTGAGCTGGGTGGTTTTTGGCAGGCTAGGCAAAAATCACTTGACCATAGATGTGAGGGTCTGTTTCTGAACCATCAATTTGGTTTTATTGGTCTATGTGTCTGTCTTTATGCAAGTTCCATGCTGTTTTTACCACTGTAGCTTGGTAATATGATTTAAAGTCCATAAATGAGAGTCCTCCAACTTTGCTTTTCCTTTTTAAGATGTTTCTGGCTATTCAGGACCACTAACCCTTCCAAACAGATTTGATAATCATGTTTTCCATTTATTTGAAAATGCTGGTGGAATTTTTTTTATCAGGATTGCATTGAATCTGTATATCAATTGGAATAGAATTGATATCTTAATGACATTTAGTCTTAAAATCTGTGAGCATGGAATGTTCTTCCAATTATTTAGGACATTTTAAATTTTCTTTTAACAATGAGTTGTAGTTTTCTGAATACAAGTGCTTTACATCTTTGGTTAAGTTTATTCTTAAATGTTTGGGTTTTATCTGTCATATTTTATTTTCACCACTCTTTTGACACTTTTAATTAATTTTATTGATATAATCTTCATTTCTAGACTCTCTTCCAGGTCCCTCTCTCCTGTCTTTTCTTTTCAGGCTGTAGCACATACTTTAGTATTTCCTGAAAAATGAGTCTCTTGGTTTCAAACTCTCTCAGTTTCTGTTTATCTGTGAATATTCTAAACTCACCTTCATTTTTGAAAGACAGTCTTGCCAGATATAAGCTCCTTGGCTGGAAGTTTTTCTCTTGTATTATCTTAAATATATCATACTACTGTCTTCTTGTCTCCATGGTTTCTGGTGAGAAATCAGCACTTAATCTTATTGGGTATCCCTTATATGTTATGCATTGCTTTTCTCTTGCTTCTCTCAGAATTCTCTTTTTGTCTTTGGCATTTGACATTCTGATTAGTATGTGTCTTGGAGTTGGTCTGTTTGGATATTTTTGGATTTGAGTATGTCATGCTTCTTGGACATGGATACTATGTCCTTCAATAGGGTTGGGAAATTTTCTACCATTATTTCTTCAAATATTCCTTCTGTCCCCTTTTCCCTTCTCTTTTCTTTCTGGGACACCCATGGCACCTATGTTTGCATATCTCTTGCTGCCATTTATTTCCCTGAGACCTTGTTCAAGTTTTTCCAATGTTTTATTCATCTGTTCTTTTGTATGTTCACTTTGAAAGGCAATTTCTTCAAGTTCACCAATCCTTTCTTCTGCCTCCTCAAATTTGCTATTAAATGATTTCATTGTATTTTTAATTTCATTTACTGTACCTTTCATTCTCATAAGACCTGCTATTTTCCTATGTATGCTTTCAAATTCTTCTTTGTGCTCATCCAGTGTCTTCTTAATATCCTTAATTTCTTTAGCCATCTCATTGAATTTATTGAGGAGATTTGTTTGAACATCAATGATTAGTTGTCTCAACTCCTATATGTAATCTGGAGGCTTATCTTGTTCCTTTAACTGGGCCATATCTTCCTGTTTCTTGGTGTGGATTGTAAGTTTTTGTTGGTGTCTTGGCACCTGGTTTACTAGAGTATTCTGGGTGCAGTTTTTCTCTTTAGTTTAGGGCTTCCTGCCCTTTCTCTCTTGCTGGTTGTGTTGTAGGAGCCAAAGATGTAGTTGGTGCTGTAAGCTGTGGAGGCTCAAGCTGCCAGCAGTGCCCCAAGGACAGATGAAGCTTCTCCCAACTTTCTCCTTTGCCAGGGGTATGGACAGAGCCACAGCTGTGTGGAATAATCCAACTCATGCAGGCCTAGTCTGTAGTTGCCCAGAGAGACTAATGAAGCTTCACATCCTGTTTTCCCCTGCCTGAGTCAGGGGTGGAGCTGCAGTTGTGGGCAGCAATCTATGCAGTGCAGATCCAAGAGGACTGCAGTTGCCCTGGCAGACTTCCAATTATTCAGTCTGTGGCAGCCAAATGTACCTGCAGTTACCTGGATAGGCTATTGCAAGGCCCTCCAGCTTCCTCCCTGCTTGATGTGGTTTTGAAAACTAGGCTAAAGCTGCAGGCCAATCTGGGTGAAAGAAATTGGTCTTTACCATCACCATGATTTCCCCACATGCCGGGGGCAGCGTCAAAATGGTGGCTACCAGCCTCCTTCTGACTTGGACAGGTTCAATATTCAGCTGTTCTAGGGGTTATACTTTAGCCCGCCGAATTTACTAATCGGTAGCTGAAATTGGTGGCCAACCATCTCTTCCTACGCTGTTTGGGGGAAATGGAGCTTCCAATTCCTGCCACAGAATAGCTCCTGGGGTGTCTTGGAGGCCGCCAAAGAAAGATGATCACAGAGTGGCCTATTATTTCCCAGAGAAGCTGGCGCAGCTCCCCCAGCTTCCTCCCTGTCTGAGGTGGGCCTGGGGCTCAGTCTAGAGCTGCAATCTGATCTAGATGTAAAGAAGCGGCTCCCTGCCATCACTGTGATTTTCATTAAGCCCTGCTTTCCCTGGTGTCAGGTGCAGAGTTCAGATGGTGGCTACCAGCCTCTTTCTGACTTGGACAGGTTCAAACTTTAGCTCTTCTTAGGATTATACTTTAACCCGCTGAATTTACTAATCAATAGCTGAAGTTGGTACTCAACTGTCTCTTCCTTCCCCATTTTTGGGAAGGGGAGCTTCCAATTCCAGCCATAGAACAGCTCCCAAGTCGGCTTGTGCCTCCAGTGGAGGATGGGCACTGGCCTCCTTGGCAGGGGAGTGGTTTATTTACAAATCTTCTCTGCAAATGGGCATTTTCCTCCTTCCACTCTTTCAAGGATGCTGCAGGATGCACTTCTGGTCTCTTTGAGCCCCCAAACAAGTCCTTTAGTTAGCTCTGGGTGATTACTTACTGCCTTGTAGGAGGAGCTGATTCTAAGAGCACCTTACTCTGCCACAATCTAGCTGGTTGTCCCCCTGATCTGAAAATATTTTGTAAACATATATTTCTACATGAAATATATGAGAGGAAACGATTCATATCATGGAAATAAATAAAGTAGAAGCATGATATCTAGCACTGGGGTTCTTGTCTACTGGAAGGCATTAATACAAAATGAACAACAACAAAGCAGCAAAGTATGTCACATTTTGGAGAACCTTTAAAGAACTGTATGTCCAAGTAATGATCTACTAATTATCACAGAAAATAATTTGCATGGCATAGAGAAAGTTGCATTTGAATTTTACAGAAAATAATGATGAGTTTTCCAAGTAGTGCTTACTGTAAAGTAGGAAAATGAAGAAACAGTCTTATGTCTTGAGATGTAATGGGTTGAGAGTGTGGATGCAGGTGAGGATAAATGCAAATGAGTTTTATATGATGAAAGGCAATACAAATCATGTCACAAACATAGTTTTTACATTACAGAAGTGGCAGAACTGATTGAAGGACTTTATTTCTTTCAGAGAATGTGTTGATCCACATTTTACAAATATAGCCTATACCTCTGTTGGCAAAGCTTTGAAGAGGAGGACTAGCCAGAAGGTGAGCCAGAATAGTATTTCAATTATTCACCAGGGATTCTGAAGTATTTATATAAGGGTTTCCATCAGAAAAAATGGTGGTGTGGGAGGAGGAGAGACTTGTGCTCAGCACTAAAACCACTTTACTACATTAATGTACACTTTGATACTAATTGGAAGATACTGTTGTTTAGATAAAAAATACAACTTTAATGAGAAATAAATTAATGTTGTAAAGCACTGAAGTAAATCATCATAGTTGATTCCAGAAAAGACAAAAAGAACCCTGCACTGAGAAAAGATTTCATATATCATATTGCTGTTATATTTCTGAAGAAAAAAGAGAATTTATAGACTAAGTATATTTAGAAGAATAAAGAACAAAGTTGAAATGAAAACCATAAAAAATAGTTTAGCCTGATAAATTGGACAAATGGTACTACCTGAACAAATGACATAGGAACAACAAGACAGTTTAGTGGTTGAGGGGAAGTTATAAGTACATTTTTTTGATGTGTGAAAAATGAAGTGCTTTATTGCATATTTGCATAAACATGGTGAAGAGAAAGTTGCAAATACAAGACTGAGAATGATGATAAAGATTTGATAGTAATAATTAAAGCTAAGAAGTGATATGAATTCTCCCAGATATACTAGGTAAAAGAAGGATATTTTTTTCAAAAGCACAATATTATGGTAGAATATAAAGAAATATCAGTATTTACATGTGGCTAAGTTAGAGGAGCCGATTCAGCACTAGGGAGAGGAATTGTTTAGAAAGGGAAGAGAAGCAACAATGCAGTGACATGGGGAGATAACCTGCAATCGGCCTGGTCACCAGCATAAAATTTCAGAGGATAAAGGAATGATCAGTAATGAAGTGAGGCTCAAGTCCAATAAGAGTAATTAAACTTCTGAGGAGTCCACAAGTTTTAACTCTCTAATACTTAATGTTTGCTTCAACAATACAGTTTCTGCAGAGCACCTTTTATATCTTTGTTCCAATAGATAACAGGGTTCAAGGTAGCTGTGAAAATGGTGTAAAAAATGGAGGCCAGGTGACCCTGGGTTGGGGAGTATTGAGAGGCAGGTCTCAAGTATATAAAACTTCCAGTACCACAGAACAAAGTAACTGTAGTTAGATGAGAGGAACAGGTGGAGAACGCTTTCCAACTACCATCCACAGAGGAAATCCCAGCAATTGTGGAGATGATGCAGGCATAGGATATAATTGTAAGGGCAAAGGAGCTCATGACGATGCAGCTGCTAACAGCAAAGACCACTTCCTCATTGACGTGGAAAGCAGTGCAGGAAAGTCTTATGACAGGATAAATGTCACAGAAGAAATGTTCAATTACATTGGGCCCGCAAAAGGGGAGGGAGAAGGTATTGACTGTGTGGAAGGATGAGTATATGGCCCCGGCGAACCAGGCCATGATGACCAGTTCAGAGCAGAGAGCAGGGACCTATAAATGGCCAGGGACCGGTCATAGGCCATGGCTGTGAGCAGAAAGCATTCCTACCTACACACGCCAGGTAGGAAATGACACCAGAGCCCAAGAGGGAGGTCACCAGGGTCTTGGGGATGTTGACAGAGGTATAGCACATATCCAGAAAAGACAAGTTTTTCGGGAAGAAATACATAGGAGAGTGGAGACGTCTTTCCCTGATCACAGCTATGATGATGGAAACATTTCCCAGGAGGTAAAATAGGTAGTCAAACAAGAAAAATAAGATGACTACAAATTTCAATTCCAGTGTATCTGAAAAGCCCCTGAGGATGAATTGTGTCACCCTTGTCTGATTAGACATTTTTTCATTCCCTTTGAAATTTTATTTTGCTATGCTTATAATAAGTGAGGAAACAGAAATAGGAACTACCTTGGACCATGACTCTGCAGGCTCATTTGGTCTATAAAGGTGCAACTTCTCTCAGTGGAAAAATCAAACAAATTAAGTAACTTGTTTAATGATGATGTGTAAGTGAATCATGTAATTATTTTGATGACTCAGTTTGCATTGGTTCCAATTCTTCTGTCCTGAGTGAGAGAAAGGCAGAGAGAAAACAGAAAGAGAACAATTGCACATTCTTCTTCCTCTTTAATTTCAGATATTTTTAGTGAGAAGCAGTCCTTGTATTACTGTTTTATTTATGGAAACATTTTGTCTTTTCCTGGTGTTTAAACATTAATTCATTTGTTTATGTTTTAAAAAAAAAGAGATATGGATTTTTTTAAAAAACAATTCATTTTAAACCTGCTAATTTCACATAGTTTACATGATGCCCCCTATTTTTTTTTCCTACTAGTTATCACTCTCTATCCAAGTCTCCATAACTGGTGGTAGGTATTTCCTCTCTTTCCTTAAAGAATGCTATTCTTGGGGAATCTCTCTCAACGGACCATATTTGCTGTGGCATAGCAGAGCTAGTGAAGCTGCATTAGGAGGAGGGAGCACTGTGACCGTGGAATCCCAGAGGCAGCTTCTGCGGAGGAGCAGAAGGAAATGGAAGATAAAGGGACTCATCCAGAGAAACCTGAAGAAGCCAATTTAAAAGCAAGGTATCCTCATCTGGGGTATAAGCTTGGAGTTTCAGATTTCTTTAAAAAAAATGATTACAGAAAGGGCAAAAATATTTTGATTCTGGCGAGTACTATATGGCTAGAGCAAAAATGAACAAGTAACTTCCTAGTGCAGCACCGGATAAGAGGACGTCTCTGGTGATCACATTCCCACTCCACAGCAGCTTCCTCAGGGGAAACCATCCCTTGTTGCTTAGCAAGCTGGCTGGCTGATCAGAAGAGCTGATCTGCATAACTTCTAACTCCCAATATTTCTCCTTAATATGTTACTTCTTGGCTATCCTTTTTTTTTTTTTTTTTACTTTCAATCACTGAGTCATTTGATACTGACAGCTTTGCAATATGTGCTGCTACTCTAAGAGATTATACAAGTGAAAAGACTTATTTAGTTTAACAGTGTACTGGTGAAAAGGACATGTTAAAGCAACATAAGGTAATCTACTTGAAAATAATTTTATATATTCCATACCTCCTAGTGTAGTGACTGGTTCCAACAAGTAACAAGTTTTACAATTTTAATGTTTTAAATTTTCCTCACTTAATTTAATTATAGCCCTGTAAATTATTCATATAACTTCTATTGTATTTTCTTTTGGGTTTTGTAAGACAGAAGTTTAAGACCGTTAAGATGGGAGAAAGATCACATATTTCAAACACAAACAAATAGATGGGACTCTGAAAGACTTGATCTCTGTGCTTGAACTTGAATGGCCTTAAACCTGTTTCAGCTTTTATAACACAATTTTATTGGGCAATATTTGCCCCTTCTGGTGTAATTTATGTGACTCTAGTGCTTAAGAGCTGCCATTGAAGCTAGTATTCTTATTCAGTTCTTAGTGTTCTAAGTGTAGTGTTAGAACCCTTTTTATTGTTGAAGATATGAATGAAACATGCATGTTCGTCAACTATAGAATTCACTTTTATGCCATTTTTCTAAATACAATAGTTTTGTACCACTTTTCATAAACATCTGAATAAATTTCACACTTTAAAAAGTAGATGTGCCAACTAGAAGCACAAGAGTTCCTATGAAACTCTGTATGTCAGTAGAGCTTTTGTATAGTAAGAATAGTTTACAATCTTGGGCTTACAGAACACCAAAATGAAATCTTTGCTCAGACTACCATAGGTTTTAGGTCTTTTTCATTTGTTATGAATATCCATGACATTCGGTGGCCTTGTGCAAATATGATATGTTGCTTAGGCATATCTTTTTTCCTATGCAGAACATTTGCTTCTTTCATGAAAATTGCAACTCATATAATTTATATAACCTTTTTAAATGTAGAAAATTCTACTTCCACAGTCAACTTTGGGGATGCTAGAATGAAAGTCTTCAATACTCTGTCCCATGCCCTCATCCCTTGCTTTTTTCTTCTTTGACTCAATAGAGCTGGGCTGTTGTGTCTATTTAGAAGCATAGGCACCTATGTTCTTACTCTTTACATTTTTGCTGCTGAATACTGTATTTTATAGCTAATAATGGTGTTTTCCTTATAATTTCTCAGTTAATTAACTACCTTAAATCCTGAATTATTCTTAATATTTGACAATTGTTTAAATAAAAGGAACTTTATGATGAAGCCAACACTTGAGGAGACTGGCCCAGGAAACTATGTATGGTGAGCTAAGTGAATTAGGCTTGCCACAGTTAAAGTAATTTATATGATGGGTGGGGAATATCCATATTAAAATATTTAATTAGATATTTTGTTTCTATATATGTCACTTTAAGAAAAATCTATTTAGTAAGAACTTTAATTGGGGCATATTTACTACCCCTTGAAGAGCTCTTCCTATAAGTTGCTGTAATGCAATGTTGCATGATAATGAGTATCAGTAAACTGAGATGATATTATTTTTCTCCTCATTCTTAAATTGCACAGAGCCTCCTGTCTTTTGGATCCAGGCATCCTTTCTGGCTCCATTTGTGTACCTGCTTTCCTATAACCCCAAATCACAGTAGACAGTGCCTTGAGTAGAGCACCGGCATTTAAAGGCTCTGAGGAAAGCTCAGTGATTACCTTCCTGATCTGCCACCCTCCCTAAGGCAGGTAAACAGAACAAAATCAGTAATGTGCACATTTATAATTTTAAGCATCAGTAATAGGTAAATATATTTATAAAGGGAGCAAATAGATATCACAAAATATTTATAATCATTGAAGAACCAATTTAAGAATTACAAAATTTACCAAAGTAGAAGTTCTATAAAATCTAGTCAGTTTTTTAATGAAGTTTTACAACATATCACCTTTAAATTAATGTATCCGAGAAGATTATTCTGAAATATCGGAGAGACCATGTTATTCCTGATCATGATATGACTCCCGCTGTGTTTTGTACTAGATGACATAGCCTCTGCCTGAGTTTTAGTTTGTAACATATGATGCTAAAATTTACCTACCTTAAAGCCTGTTGAGGAACTGTGAAATGATAAGTGCCCAAAATGAAATATTGATTATCTCTTTATTAAAGATAAAATTTCCTCATTAAACCAACCTGCCTTCTATAAAGTCACAGTGCTCAAATCTCAGAATTTTCTATTTGGATAGACCTGTCACTAAGGATTCCCAGGCATAATTGCTTAGCTTCCATTAGAGTAAAGATGTTTTTAATTTTTCTATTTTTTGTTCTGCTTCAAAGCTCAGTATTAAAGACATACTTCTAACCTGTTTTACCATTGCTTGATGAAGATTTTTACTAAATGAGCTTGATTGTCCATTTCTATGAGTTGAGAATTGTGGGAAATGGCTAATTTTAATTATTATCTCATTTATCATAAGGAATGTTGGAGTAAACTGAAGTTGGAGCTAAATACTTTATGAAGACAGGCTAATATCTGAAATAAATGCCCTATTTGTTTCATGTCCCAGTAACTCCTAATTTGATAGTACTTGAGAAATTTCATTTTTTGAAAACTACATCTAACTAGAACAATTAGTCTTGGCAAATTGAGATTTTAAGGATTGTTGGATTGTTTTTATGAATTGTAAGTAGCTTGTTTGTGGTCTGTTTACAAGTTCTTCAATACTCTCATGCTGCTGAAATAAAAATAGATAATAACTATTCTTCAAGACAGGCCTAGCAAGACCTCAGCTTGTTATTACTCCACTAGTTGGCATTATTGTTCTTTTTACTTGGTGTAATAACAAAGCTATACCTCTGTATATTCCTTGATACTTTTTGCTAAATCAGACATATATTCTTTCTAAGTCAAATTAGTGAAATGTAATGCCTATACAAATTGTGTTCTAAACTTGGTGTTTGGTAATCCAGGGACAGGAAGTTTATGGGAAGCTGAGTGGAAACTAAAGTAGTTTTTTGGATGACCTTTTCACATTCCCCAATATTAAAATGTTTTTCCATTTTTCATTTTCTTTCTCTCACTTTGTTTCACCTTATCCATCTCTGCTTATTCCTTAAGCCCACCGACAGCATTCATTAAATGGTGTTTGGGGCTGATGAATTATTGATACTTAATATCCTTTACAATACACCACCAAACACTGTCCTAATCTGGGTAGTGACTAATTTGAACCACTGTCCCAGCTCTGCAACTCAGCTGCACTGCCAGTTTTCCCCCATTTCTCTTACTCTTCTAATGCCCCTACATACCTTGTAAAATTGTGATCAAAGAAATCTGAATCTGGGATTGTTAACTAAAGGATAAAAAAATGGCTTATATACTGTTTTATTATTTTCAGCCTTTTAAATTAGTAGGCCTGTGGATAGTATGTTATTTATTAGCTAAAGAGCAGTGGGAAGAAAACACCTTATTTCTTTAATATTATGTCCCTAAATCTGTTAACTGCACTTCTCTCATTTGTGATACAGTATGACACTTCACCTGTATTAAAAGGGCGAAGAATAAATGGCTTTTTTGTTCAAGACATCTGTAGAGTTTGGAGTTTATGCTGAAATTTGTCAAATAGGCCTTTCACAATTATACTTGTGAAAAACACAAAAAAATAAATTGATCTCCCCCTAATAAAGAAAGAATATTAACATCTCTTTGAAATAGTCTAATAAGAAAGGAACATGAAACTCCAAATCTTCACTGAAGGGTCTAAAGATTGTCTTAAAGATGTGGCTAAATGGAGGCTCATATCACCTTTCCCTATAAGGAGATAATTATTTTCAAAGTATAACTTCTTCTCTTATTACTTTATAATTTTAACACCATAAAAATAACTATCTCAAAAAATTATATAATGGAAAAATAATTCTTAAGCTTGTCTGGAAGTGTGTATATGTGAAACCTAGTTTGCATCAAAATTGAAACAACTGGTGCTAACACATACATAAACAAATGAACAAAGTCTCAAAATAATTCTTGGTATATAAATAAATTTTATATGCATTAAAATATCTAAAACCAATAAACTATAATTAAAATTTTACTTTTATAATTTTAATTTGTAAAAGATCAAGTTAAATCCTTGCATTATTTGCTGCATAAAAGTGTATAAGCAGGAGGTTTACAGGAAATAGAAAGTTGAGAAGAAGGTTGTGAGGCAACACCCATATGACATAATCTATGGTAAAGTGAAAGCGTGTACTTGCATATTGAAGGGATATGACAGGCAGGCAGTGATATTATTGGGTTGGGTGGTGCCAATTTGACAGGTAGATAGATTGGGAAGGGTGGGTTGGAAGGGAACTGAGGGGAGGCTTGGGAGAGGGACCAGGTGAAGACTAGGGATTTGTGGGTATGAGGTTGAAAGTACAGAGGTGGGAATGCTCTTATGGCACTATGACAAGGAAGGGTTACTGGTTTAGGGTGTGGATGGAGAGGGGGCATTCGGGACAGGGCACACCTGCAGCAGGCTTCTGGGGGGATATAAGTGATCATTCTGTCAAAATGTGTTGTATCAGTGGGTGCATACTCATATAATGAGCAGGAAGGAGATGGACACCATCCTTGGAAGGACCGATTTGTTCACAAATAGACAGGTGGGAGTCTCTAGAGAGCATGGGCAGTTCCTAAATAGGGGAAGACAAACCAGTGTGTCAAGACCTCAGTGTTGTTGCACATAATTATGAATCTTGTCATCTAAGGAGTGAAGACAGGGGGTCACCGTGGGCCCTGAAGGGTGGGGGGGTGGGGGAGAAATAGAATAAATCGAAGAGGGGATATTTAGTGGGCAGTGGAAGTGTTCTACATCATCTTACAATGATGGAAACAGGGCACGGTAAATATCATCAAAATTTATAAAAGTGTATGGCCTAAAATGTAAACCATACTGTAAACCATTGACCATGTATAGTAGCTATGTTTCACTATGTGTATATCAGTTATAACAAAGGTACCATCCACATATAAAATGGTATTTATATCAGGGGGAGGAAAGAGGGAGGATGTTGGGTATATGAGAGTCTCCTGTACTCTGTGTGTGACTTTGCTGTGTCCTAAAATTTCTTTGCAAACAAGATGAAAAATATTGAGACAGTGGGGAATGAGTGGGTGAAGGTGCCACAGTACAGAAAGGATACTAGATATTGCAGTGATGAAAGGCAAAATGTAAAAAAAATTTTTTTTAATTACTTTTCATTTTTTTTAATATCCCAATCTTTAAATTTTATTGTATTTTTAGCTTTTTAAAATTTTTACTTATTTTATTTCTTATATTTAATCTTATCATAATTGTTTCATTTTCCTATTAATTGTATTTGGCTATTATAATGGCTTCATTTTCGATGATGCTTTGAATCACAGACAGGTTACAACTGGGGTGGGAGACGATCGTTAATGTGGGATGCCAGTGATGGGGGATGTATGGGAGGAAGTTCATCTGAACATACATATAAGGTATATAAGAATGTTCAGATGTTCATGGGGCATTGTCTCAGTGGGTGGAGACTCACACAATAACCTAGAGAATAATGAATTCCCATCCAGGAGAACTCTGCCATTTTCTCTAAGTGAGCAGCAACAGTAACCCAAGTGGAGGGGCAGTGACTGGTGAAGGATGATGATCCATTAATGGGCCCTTGATATTGATGACTAGGCTTATGAGCCTTTCTTCTTAAAATTGAAACTTAGCCTATTGTTATAGGGTGCCTAGGAGTTGCCTCCTGAGAGCCTCCTTATTGCTCAAATATGGCTTCTCTCTAAGCCAAACTCAGCATATGAATGCATTACCTTCTCCCCAGCATGGGACATGACTCCCGGAGATGAGCTTCCCTAGCACCAAGGGATTGCTACCAAGTACCAGCTAACAATGCAAATGGAAAAGGACTTCAAATACAAGGGGGAAAAGGTAAAGACAAATGATTTTATATGGCTAAGAGACTTCATAGTCAGTTGGGAGGTCATCGCAGAGGTAACACTTATGCACATCTCAGCAGGATCTCATAGACCGCCGAAGTGGATACTACTCCAAAAGTGGGGCTCCTGAGGATTCTGGAGACACCCACATCCTATGGTCAGGGTGGATATCTATGGAGTTTGGTGCCTTGCCAGTAGGCCCTACTTTGAAGTCTGTGCTCCTGAGAGTGACAGAGTAGATTCAATTATGTTTTCCCTGCACATGGCTCATCTGTCTCTTCTATTTAAACCTATACTTGGTGCTGGAGTTTGTTGGTATACATCCAGAGACTCGAGTCTTTGGGCTCTCCGTGTGCCAGTTGGGCCTGGAATCTCAATGGAGTTGTAACACCTACTCTACAGCTCATTGGACTCACCCAGGACAATAGGTGGAGAGATGATGATGAACAATGGCCATTGCAGGAAACAGAGAGAGTCTGCAGCTGCAGACAGGATTGTCCCATCCATCTTCCCCATGGGATATAAGCGCTGTCTCAATTGGAGGCAGAGTGGACATCACCCTCCCAGAATCCTTGGGATTGGGGGAAGACCTATGGACTAGAGTGGGCTTACTAGTATTCTACTATAGACATATTGTGATTCTATCAATGGAAGAAATTACAACATTGATGTGTAGCCAGTGGCCACTGGATGCTCTGGGGACAGGGAAAGGGAAAAACAGTTGTAATACAGTGGCTTTTTCAGGACTTGGGAATCATCCTGAGTGACATTGTAGCCACAGATACAGGCCATTTAATATCATCACATAACATGCAGAGATGGGAGAGAGTGTAGACTAGAATGTGAACTATGGTCCATGCTTAATGGCAAAGGCCCAGGATGCATTTATCAATTGTAATGAATGTGCCACACTAATGAAGGATGTTAATGTTGGAGGGTATGGGAGCTGTGTGGAGTGAGGCATATAAGAGTCCTTATATTTTTTGTGTAACTTTTATGTGATCTAACTATCTTTTTTAAAAAAGGCATAAAAAGTATATAAGCAGGTTAAATAACTAAACAAAATATCAAGAACATTAAAACATATAGAGAAATATTTATTTCATTTCAAAATGGGGAAGTATAACCAAATATAAAGGACTATATTTTATTTTAGAGTAAAAATTTTACTGAACAATATTTAAAACTTTGGAAAAATAATATTAAAAAATTGGTTATATATCAGGTACTAATGGGAAAACTGTTTTCCACAATAAAGAACTCACGCAAAAAACCTTTTAATATGTGGTAAGATTTACAAGTTATAAAATATTTATTCAATAGAATAAACAGCAAGAGAGGCAATTAGACAGAATAATTTCAAATGGCTAATGGACATTTGGGGAAAAAAAACATTTAAAATCATTCCCAAATCACAAATTTGAAAATTAAAATTAAAATGAAGAAAATAACACTACATTTATTTATTTATTAAATAGAGAATTTTAATGTACAGCCAGGCAAGATCACCTGAAGTCTCTGCCAGATAGTTGGGAGTATGTTTTTGCAGACTCTGAAATCCCAACCATCCCATAAAGGAATGGAGAAAATTAACTGGCCACAAACTGAGCTGGAACCCCAGGACTTGGACAGTGAGACCATTTTCTTCCCTCTTTCCTTAGCCCAGGAGATCTGGGGCATTAGATATTTTGCAACACCTCATTTACCT
The DNA here is from genome assembly GCA_026826555.1 of Tolypeutes matacus. Classification (NCBI taxonomy): domain Eukaryota; kingdom Metazoa; phylum Chordata; class Mammalia; order Cingulata; family Chlamyphoridae; genus Tolypeutes; species Tolypeutes matacus. The sequence continues at coordinate 592,146 of JAKSZT010040477.1, forward strand.
TGATTTCCATTGGTTGAAGGTATGCCTTTCCTTTATTATATGAGTCTCCAGTGCATGTTTTCTAAGAAGGCAGATTTTGATTATTTTATTTGTACTACATATAAATATGAAATTTTGCTCCAGGGAGGCTGAATGAGAAGACCAGCCTTAGATATAGAAAACAAGGCAGTGAAATAAAACTTTTATTTAAAAGACTCACTGCCACTTACAAAAATATATTAGGTTTAATATTCTTAGGGGTCTTAGGTTCTAAATTCCCTTAAATCACCATACCCCCTAAATTTTGTACCCTCTCATTCTTTGCAACAGCAATTTTTACTGCCTTCTGTGAGTTCTACACATATTTACAATTCTTCATTTATTGTAGTTTTTCTTTGTATGCATAATTTGATGTTCATTTGGTAGTGGACAGGGAAGTGGAATTGTGGATGCTGCAACAGTACATGACTGGAGACATACTATACCTAAGGTTAACATCAGAAGGAGAGATCTCCGGGAGGCCAATGCCATCTGAAGGTTGTGTGTGCTCAAGAGCAATGAAGGTCAAACCTGGGAGTGCAATGAAAGTGAAGTTCTCAGTCAACACAATTTTGCCATTCTTTTGCCTTTGGTCAAAATTTTACTTTTCATTCTAAATTGTCTGGGTTGCATTAAGTATTGTAATAATTTATCAGCAAGCTCATATTTAGTGACTACTCATATATCTAGCATTGTGCTAAGAATTAGGATTGCCAAACAATAAAGAAATGGCTGTGCATTTTGGAGGTCACTGTGTGGTTTGGTAAACCATAATTCAGGCTGATAATATTAGTTAAGGTGGGTAGTATGCAGAGAGAAGTAGTAAAAGATACCACCAGCAAAGGGCAAGGTTCCCACACACTAATCTGGGATCAAAGAAGCCTTCATGCATAAAGGGATTCCAGATCCTGGGTTTAACAATTGAAGGGAAATTGGGTCATCTCTTCCTGACTCACTCATTTCCATATTAACTTTTATATAAGGTTATAATGAGAAATAGAAATCTCATAATATAACATGTTATAGAATTAAAGTATACATGGACACATACATTCCAAATGGTTAATAGTTTTTTTCTTTTGTATTTGCATGTGGCAGTGTATATAATTTCACAAAGCAATTGTTTACTTCCATAATTATATAAAGAAACCAAAAGCAAATATCAAAAATACCTTGGATTTTTAAAGTATAGGGGAGAACCTAAAGCAGAGAGGTCACAGGTTTGTAGCCTCAAGTATGTTTGTTCACCTTCCTATAGGGTATTGTTATGGTTTGAGGAAGACCAAATGGGTGGCCAGGAACTCATATGGGGGCACTGCTCAGAGTGGTTCTTGGTATTCCAGCAACCACTGAATTTCCTGAATTCTTCCTGGAAAAATAACCTGAACCTTTGATAACCTGTTTCCTACTCTGGATTATTCAGGCTTTCTTCTGGCCTCCTGTTTCAATTCAGGCTAAGATTCCAATAGCAGAATACACTAGTTTTCCTGTCTCATTCTTTCTTCTCAAATATCCCCCATGTAGATCATACCCTGACCACAAGCTTAATAGAGTGGCAATCCCTGCATCTTCTTGCTGCATGGACCATGACTACTTCTTTGTCCACTCTAACCCTCAGCTCTCTAATATCTAACATGTTATTATTAAGTTCTGAGTCTTAGAGAATTCTCTGGGCATTTAATGGATGATTCTTCCAAAGCAGCTAACACATGACACAAGCTCAGTAATGAAAGAAGAAGTCTTCGCTTTTCTTGGGCCATTTCATTTTTTCTGAGGGTAGGCACGCATCTTGCTATCCATGCCTCCAACTGACTCTACTCAATAGCAGTCAGAGCTGCACATTAAGAATATTAGACCCTTTGTTTCTGGGGCATAATTACCAAATAAAATATGCCTTAACTCCAAATTCCTTTAAATCCAGAAAATAAAAAAATATCAACTGTGTATTTTATAAGGAAGCGAATTGTAATGTTATACTGTTGTCATATATCTGATTCTTGATACTGGTGAAAATAAAATGGATCCCAGTTGAATGAGACATTCCATGCTGGCAATATTCTGAGAATGACCTTAGCGATATATGAACATCTGTAAAACTGGGAATTAGCAGTGATTCTTATTCCTATAGAAATAAGATTGTTAAGCATGAAGTAGAAATTTTGTTAGTCTACATAATTGACTATATACAGAAAGGCAGTGGCAAAATTAAGCATATAATTGTTTTGATGTAGAAAAACTCAACCCATTTTATCAGTCTATAATTTCTAGCACTGCTACATTCCTAAAAGAAATAGAGGTTAGGGGATAGTAATAATAAGTAACAATCAGGTACAGATAATGTATTCTTTTCATTGAAGAGGCCTTACCTGGTGGACCAAGGCTCACTCCGCATCCAAGCATATCCAGGTGGTCAATGGAGAACAGAACTTCCTGAGTCACCAAGGTAAGTGTGGTGTCTGGTGACGATACTGCTGGAGAGGTGGATGCAGCTAGCTGCCTCTGTCTGCATGGGCATTCAGAATTGTGCAGGGTGGAACCCTAAAGCCCATCTGGGACCATGAGATATGGTGCTATGAGCTCTCTGGAGACCCAGCTTGGGGAAAATTTTTGCTACCTATAATTATAGAGTTTTATTTCCAGCAGCCATTATCTAAGACATTCCAGGCACCCTTTTATTGGTTTTTGAGAGAGCTGATGAAGAGCAGATCCTGAGGCGACAAACAAGTACAACTTAGTGCGAGTAAATGCAAATCATATACAAAGGAGAGGGAAACAATACAGGGGATTTAGACAATGCCAGAAAAACAGTTCATGAGGACAGAAATGTTACAAGTGAAAACTTATAATTCAGTTGATGGTCATTTTTCACCTTAGTGCAATCTGCTACTTAATTTATACTTTGAAATTAAGTAAAGTTTTATGGAATTTAAAATGCATAAATCCTAAGTTTACATTCCCATGAAATTTTCCAATGTGAAATTTCTTAAGTATCCAGAACTCTGATTGTGAACAGTTCTTGGATAAACACAATGTGGTATTTACATACAATGGAACATTTCCCATCCATAAAAAGGAATGAAGTTCTGATACACTCTGCAACATGGTGAACCTTGAAGACATCATGTTGAGTGAAATAAGCCAGACTCAAAATGACAAATATTGTATGACTGAGGCAGGATAAAATAGAGACCTTAGGAGGAGAGTCAGAAAACCTAATAAATTTCCACACAAACCACCCAGTAGAAAAAAACTGAAGCAACATCCTTCTGGATTAATGTAAGTAGGTTATCAGTAGGCAGCTGGTGCCTGCTGACATACACAAATAAGTTATGAGAAAGCAGCTTACAGCTTTCACATAATCACAAAGGAAACAACACAAGGAGTGTGTTGTCCACTAACTGCACAAACAAGTCATAGAAATGCAACTTGAGGCACCCATCCTGAAGAAAGTAGGAGAAAACCAGGATATTCCATGCTACCCACCTGTTTTCATAAGCCCCTCATGGGAGTAGCAGCTGGGAGCCAATTACCACTGTACAGAAACCTCTAACCCCCTAAGAGAATCAAATCACCTAACAGAGCTTCTCTGCTTTGTCTCAAATATGCCAATCAGTGCAAACCCTGGAGTCCTGTACCCCCCAATAAAACAGGGGACCCCAGGGCAGAACTTGACATCTCTCTCCCTTGAGAATGCCCACCTTACACTCTAAAGTCCTATTTCTGTTCCCTTGCTTTAACCCCACCCCCGATAAATTCTCTACTTGACTAATTACTTTGTGGCACATCCTTGAATTCTTTCTTGTGACAAAGCCAAGGACTTAGACACTAGCTCCAATAAAATGATCTAACTTATATATGAAATAACTAGAATACACATATTCATAAAATTATAGACTAGAATACTGGGGTGGAAAAAGGGGCATTATTGCTTAAGTGGTATGGAGTTTCTGTTTGGGGTGATGGTAAAGTTTGGTAGTTGATGTTGGTGATGGTGGCACAACAGTGTGAGTGCAATTTACACCACTGTGATTTATATTTGAATGTGGTTAAAAGGAAAATTTTAGATTGTATATAGGTTACTTGAATAAAAATTAAAACAAAACTAAACAACATAGAAATGTATGATGCAATTTATGAACTCTAATGTAAACTATGGGCCATATTTATAGTATAATTATAATATTATTGTTTCATTACTTGTAACAAAGTTAACACACTAATGCAAAATGAATATTAAGTAAAATATAGGGGTTGTGTATTGGAACTCTGTTTTTCTGCATGATTCTTTTGTATAGCTACATCTTCTCTAATAAAAAAGAATGTGATCAGCATCTCAGGTGGCCTTCCTGCCTCCTTCTAATCATTATGTCAGCAAAAGTGACCACTATCCTAATTGATCAATCCATGTCTATGAATATGTCCTTGCTATAGGGCTCATCTCCCGCAGTCCCAACACGATCTTGGCAATGTCAAATGGAAACAACTGGTTTCCTCTTGTGTTTCACTGTGGGCTGAGCTGGACTTCTACCTGAACACCAACCTATAGCACGAAGATGCATGAAGCATTGAGCCACTATGAAACTCCACTCTCCTATTATACACTGGTAATTTGGATGGCACAACAAGAGCAACAAAAGTCAATGCCAAGGCCCCCATGCTCTCCAGATATTAAAATGAAATTAAAACAGGAGGGCAACAAAGACCTCACAGAAATCATTGTTCTTTGGAACAAATCACTCCCCAATCTGCAACACATTCACATAAATCTCACTGGAGGAGGAGGCCGTGGCAGCTCTCTTCTTCCCTGAAATGCTGGTTTCTAAAAGATTGCTTGTTTGTTGTACACAGATATTAAATATTATGTTGTGCAAACAGCAGTGCCAATTTAAAAACACACAGGTGTGCCCAGGAGACTTGTTGAAGGGGTTAAGAGGCTTCCTGAGGAGTGAACCAGGGACCTGGACCCAGTTGTGTTGTTCAGTGTCCAGAACTTTTGCTACTTCAGTGCAAGGTAAGTGTAAGAGCTAGTCAAGACCAAAATGCAGTTGTTAGTAAAAGGCCCTCTGTGCTCAAGGGGGAACACTAATGGATCACAGTCAAATAGGAGCTCCCTGAAACACAAGTCTGAGGATTTGTGTTTTGTGTTCACCACATTGATTTTTTTCTTTGTGATTGAAAAATGCAGCTCATTATACAAGATTTTAATAACCCATGTAATATCCCAAACAACTTCTTATAAAATGCAAAGTATTCTTACCCCAAATCCTAACCGTGCAGGAAGATAATGACATTTGACTTTCTCCGGTGGCCCCACACCTTTCCTTAGTTGTCCAGATGACAACTGATTATAGCACCATCCTCTTATCCATTTGGAAAATTTGCCATCCGTGAGTATTAATATATAAAACTCAGCTTGCTTCAGGCAATTGGTTTGTGTAGGTTCAATTTACCCCATTGATCACAAATGAGCCACTGAATCCTTTTCAGTCCTCAAATAAATAAATTTAATCAGAAAGTTCCAGCATGATGAAAGTGGGCCTCAGTAAGAACCCTGGGCCTCCTTTCCTGCTTCCCATTTTCAGTTGCCTAAATCAGACTCCTAGGAGGTGATTCTTTCAGGGGCATGAAGGGGGCTCCCAAAGACAGACTCTATCCCTTACCACTGCAGTGCCAATCCCATGTTGGCCCTCACTTTTCAATCTCTCAGCCTCTGTTTTATCTTTGCATATTTGGTGCCAAACTCAACTTCAGTCAAAGTGAAAACGAGAAAACCCTCAAGGCACAAGGAGAGCAAAAGGATTTCAGCTATTGGTGGTGAAAAAACACTGCGCTCAGCCCAGTCCTCTCTGACATAGCAATAAACTGAAATGCACAAAGAATTAGAGCATAAAGAAAGACAAGGCTATATACTTAGTAAAGAGCATTAAAAAACTGATCCATTTTCCAAATACATCTTCTGCAAATACTGCAGTGCTGAGTGAGCTCAGGCTTAGTACAGCAGCACTTTGGAACTTGCAGATGGCTCTGCCGGGTTTCAGCTGCAAACTCTCCCAAGTATTCTTTTGCAGCATTTCCTTTGGCTACTGCCCCGGGGTCAGTGAGCGTCCTCCTCATGTGAGAAGACAGGATGAGTACTGCTAAGCAATTAAAAAAGACTGTTGACCTAAGAGTACCAAAAATCTTTGGAAAGCAGCAACATGACAAACATCACCAGGAAGCCTGCCTAGATGACCCACAGCTACATCATGACAGCACAGATCTTGCCACAGCTGTCCTGGGTGATCCAGGTCCTGTAGACCACGTCAGCCTAGGAGGAAGAGTCCTAGGTCATAGTTGTCACTGTCAGCTATGTCTCAGCATCTGTGTCCTGATGACTGCATGATTTCCCTGACTCACCCTCACAAATTATTTCTAAACATTACTTGGACATTTTGCATCTTTTCTTCAGGATATTTAGACTCGTACTATCCAAAATTGTAAGATCTGAACTCAATGCACACGAGAAAATCCTGACATGGAGGGCTCAGTGTCACACCTAAGGTCAGGTGAAAGGTCGGGGCTGCAAGTTGGGCCTAGCCCAAGAAAGCAACTAAGAAGAGATTAAGAAAGACTGGAAGGGGAGTCAGGCACAGGAGGAAAGTGCCCTGAGGATCTCCAAAAGGTGGAGAATGTGCTGCAGCTTGGGGGAGAGGGAGCAGCAGAGCCAAGCCAAGGGCAGGTTGGCAGCTGGGAGCAGTAGGGAGTGGAGGCATGACCAGCTTGTCCAGTACCGGAAGCCCAGAGACTCAGGTGGCCCAGACAGGAATACAGCATGTGGCCTTGCTTATGGGGTCCTGAGCAGGACCCACAGCTCTGCTGGATATCCCCAGGCTGATAGAGGGAAGTGCCCAATGAGCAGATGCCTGAACCAAATAGCAAGGGTGTTCATGTTGTTGAACAAATGACCCAGCTCTCACAAGCTTACTTCCTGCATGAGACAGTGACTTTAACAGCTTCATTGTTGTTCGGTTTCCACATCATTTTAAATAACAGATGTCTGAAATTGGATGTGTATAATGATTAGGTAAGCAAATGTCCCCCACACCTATATGCATCTACTGTAAGCTTCCCTATGCCATTGACTTGCTCAGTGTAGCTTTTGATCTGTCTAAGTAGGTGAATTTATTTCACCTTTTACAATCCACTACCATTCAGGAAAACAAAATATTGATTATTTTATTTTGATTTTGTTTATTAGACCCATGGCAGCCACATGCCCTTAATGAAAGAAACTATTTTCAAATCAGTTTCTGAACAATTGTATGGACAGGGTGGAATGTTTGATACTTTTAGCTTTATATTGACTATTCAAAGGAAGTTTATATATGAGCTGCTAACTTAAAGCCTCTAAACATGTCAGTGATCTAGTTATGAGCTTGAATATGTGAAAAATTTGTTTCATTGTCATATGCAATATGAGTATCTCAGTAAGAACTTGCATAGACAATCTTAAGGTCAGGCTTCTTCCCCCCAGCCCACCCCATTATCTAAGTTATAATATTATAGAGAAAGGTAGCAAAGTAAATATCTGAAGTTCTTTATACACTTTCAAATGAATCAGTAAAACAGTTCACAGAGAACTAAAGCAGATTTCAAGTGTCATTAATAGAAACTAAATCCTCCACTTTGTCCAAAATGTTTGTTTTATTCAATCATTTCTGTCAAAGACAGAGAAAACCCTAATTTGGAACAGATGAGTTTATGCATAAATTGCACACTACCAAATCATAAATTATTCTAACCTGCTCTTAAAGACTATCTTAATATAATTTACTTAGCATGCATGAAAGAATATAGTTTGCAAGACATCATTTTTTGAGGCACTCTGATGATCTGAAAATATTCCTCAGAGTAAAGTATAATCAAAGACAGGAAAAAAAGAGGAAGATTCCAAGGGTGTATATGAATGAGTTAATTATCACCCTTCTTATATTTCCAGTCATCAGCATGCCTGAAAAATTTACAAATATGACAATCAAAACAATTCTTGCTCATGGGATTTCCTCATGACTGGCTGCTACAGAGACAGAATATGACACGTTTCTTCTTCATTTAACTGACAGCACTCACAGGGAACCTCCTCAGTGTCACCCTCACCACCCTTGACCAGCATCTCCCATTCCCCATGTATTTCTTCCTGAGGAATTTGCCTTTGATGGATATGTGCTTCTTCTCCATCACTGTCTCCAAATCCATCATGAACTCTGACCAACAGTCATTCCATCTTTCTTCTAAGATGTGTCTCACACGGTTTTCTTGCTCTGTATTTTTCACTGGCACCGACTCTGCCCTGTTAACAGTCATGCCCCATGACCACTCTGCTGCCGTTTGCCATCCTCTGCCCTGGGGCTCTGTAATAATTAGAGGTGCCATGTGCAGATGTGAACTGCACTGTGGCTCAGTGGTTATGTCTATGGCTCCATTCATGTGGTGGGTACTTCCTCTGTCATTTTCTGTGAGCAGAACATTGAGCATCAGTTTTCCTGTGCTATTCCAACATTGTTAACCCTTTCTTGTTCTGGAGTGCATGTTTTAGAATATGCATTTACTTATTACAGCTGGTTATTGTTTTTCTTTCTTGTGTTTTATTTTAATGGTTGTTTCCTATGTTCACATTTTTGTCACCATCATAAAAATTCCATCTGCACAAGGCGGGTTCAAAACTTTCTCCACCTGCATGCCCCATCTCACTGTTAGTGACCTTGCTCCTCTCTTCTGAAGTCATTGCATACTTCAGTTCCAACTCTAAGACTCCATCATCACTGGACATCTTTATGTCTGTGTTACACTCTCTTTTATCTCCCACACTGAATCCTGTCATTTACAGCCTAAGGAACAGGGATGTGAAGGTGGCCATTGACAAAATATTCAGTGTGAAAATGGTACCAAAAAGGTAAATCTCTAAAATATCCATGACTCCAATATCTACTGAAGTATATTAAATTATTTGGTGTAAAGGGATCTATCTAAAGGTTATTAGTTAACTTCTAATCCATTGTTACTACTACCCAGGTATTCCTTTCCCTATCCCAATATGCCTTTCCCCTCTTCCCTCCTGGTAAAATTGGATTGAGAAAGGTAATAGCTCTTCCGGGGTTTGGAACAATGGTCTAGATGGAGATTGTTATCATGGTGAGGATGACGGCATGCCTGTCAGTTTAAGTGATTCATAAGATTTTTCTCAATCTTGCCACACAAAATCTTTACAAGGCAACTAATATTAATATCCCCATATTTCCATCAAAAATTGAGGTATGTGGAGATTAAGGAAATATCTTAAGTCATACTGTTGGTGACTGGAAGGGTTGGGTTCTCTAACCATGTAATCATAACCAGGGTGATACTTTGGTTACTAAGTCATCCTCACACCACTGGGCCATCAGATGGTTTCTCTTTTGTTGGCCATTGCATGCTTTGTTATAATATTAAAATATGATTTTAAAGCATCAGTTATCCAAAACAGGGAATAAACATTTAACTGTTAATATTTGTTGAGGGTGGGTCTTTTGTTATAAAAGATCATTTTCCTTCATTGGGTAAATGGATGAACACTTATATAATGAAACACAACTAAAATAAGAAAAGGAAAGTACTATTGATGTATGGAACAAGTTGGATAAAAATTAAAGGATTATTGCTGAGTGAAACAATCTCAAAGGATTTATATTGTATGATTGTACTTAAAGAACATGCTGAAAATGGCAAAACTATAGAGATGGAGAGATTAGTTATTCAAGAATTAGGTATGAGCAAGGGTTTGACACTAGAGGGGACAAACAGAGGAAGCATTTTTGGGTGGTGAAACCATTTTGTATTTGGTTGTGATAGTAGTTATATGATTGCATACCTATGTGAAGCTCACAGAACCACACACCAAAATAAGTAAATTTACTTTGTTAAGAGTCAGTCAAAAAATAAAATTGAAACAAAATTGCATGTTTTCCAGTTCTCTTTCACACCCATTCTACATCCTCTTGGCCAATCTTTTTTGATGGCTATTGCTGAAGAACCAGCTGAGAGAAGTGTGTTCTAACAGTACCTTTCAGCTGCATCTTATAATTCTTGTAATTCTTCTAGGGATTCTGGGTCTTTGCATGTAGGCTGCTTACAAGGAAAAATGAATATCAGTATGTTGAGAGTCAACAACCTTTGGATGATTGATGGGAAATGAGAGCAGCTAGAAAATTCTTCTTTCTCTATATCTTGAATAGATACTTCCGAAGCTCATCCTGCCCAGCTCCCGAGAGGATCCTCTGCAGGAGTGAGCTCCAGGTGCTCACAGCAATAACCAGATCTATAACTCAGCCTTGGGTTGATAGTCCCTCCTATAATATTTCACTCCTCTCATCTCACACTCATGTCTCCAGGAATAATTTCTCCAAATGCACTAACAGTGCAAAGGCTATTTTGTCATGTTCTATACTGAGAAAAGATAAGCTAAGAAAACAACTCATAAAAAAATCTTATAAAATTCAATTTTGTCAATATATACTTTAGCAATGTACAATATTCTATGGACATGGTCTATTGTTCAAAATTGATTGCTACTACTTTAGTAATTTTAAGTAATTCAATGATAAAATCTTAAAAATTAGCTATAGTCTAAATTCTTTTAGGGTACTTCATTTTTATTTAAATCTTTATTTGAACGCATGTAAACATTTTAAAACTCCTGATACCTACTGCACCTTGATTTCCTGTAACATTCCACTACTTTACTATATAAAAGCTGTGGGGGGAGGAAGCCTCGCTCATCACCTGTAGAACCACATTGGAAACACTCAGCATATGATTGCATTACCTTCCCCCCAACGTGGGACATGACTCCCAGGGATGAGCCTCCCTGGCAACGAGGGATTAATACCAAGTGCCAACTGGCAGCTTTTTGCAGTGGCAGTATCGTAGCCAATGAGGTTTATCCGAGGCACGATTATTGCTAATTGAAAACTTTTCCCAAGTGCCAACTGGCAACACAACTGGAAAAAGACCTTGAATAAAAGGGGGAAACGGTAAAGACAAATGAGTTCAAGTGGCTAAGAGACTTCAAAGAGAGTCGGGAGGTCATCCCAGAGGTAACTCTTACGCACACCTCAGTAGGAGCTCATAGAACATCTAAGT
>JAKSZT010040477.1:603720-640805 GCA_026826555.1 Tolypeutes matacus
AAAAAAAAAAAAAAAAAAAATGTAGTTAATTGAGGGTTAAAAATCAGTTTTTGTTGATTTTCCTCAGTAAATTTGAAGGTTTTTCATATATTCATTTGCCAAATGGAATTACAAATCCATTCCATCTGTATGAGCATAACTCTCAACTAGGTAATAGTAACTGTCCATCACTGAGTGTCTTTTGTCAATTTTTAACTTTCAAGGAACTGTGGCATGAACTTCCATTATTGCTTCATCCTCACTTGTGTCTAAAGAGGTAATAAGAACATATGCAAAGGGAATGAGTTTAATAAAGACAGTCAATGGTGTCAACAAATTGCATCCTGATTATGAGCTAAAACTCTGAAGTTAGAAGGAAAGGAGAAAAAAAATCAGATTTTATAAAGTAATGTTTGAGAAAGATTTGGAAGAATTGCATACTCCATCTCTCTGAAATCAGTTGTGGTATTTATCCCTTTGTTGAAGCTAGCAGACTAATATTTTATATTTTAAATTGTGTCCACAGAAGGAATGGGGACCCACAAATATTAGTCTGCACAGTAGAGTATAATATTGTCGTTGGGGTCCGATAACATATTCTGCTGTATTTTCCAAATCGCATCCTCTTAAAGGTGAAATTCAACATCATTAGTCATGGTGGAAATACAATGAAACCCTAATTATTTAATATAAAAATACAAGAATATGAATGGTAACATTACGTATTATAGATATGCAACTTAAAATAATGTAATTGTCCTGCTCTTCTCTTACTCTCCTTTGTTAACCTATCTTTCAGACAATGGTTCTCAGAGGGTGGTGGGCCACACTTGTGGGAGATGTTTGTGTGGGATGTGGTGGGAGGTGTGGGAGGTGGGCAACATGGGAATCCCAGTGGGTTCCGTGTAATATTTTGGGTAATCTAAGCACCTCTTAAAATATATGTATATATATATATATAAATAACATTTTTGTAAGCAAATACACATATATGCATATTTATTTATATATCATTTTGCAAATGTTTGTATGTATTGTGAGAATTTTGATTTTTACCCACAATAAAAATAAATTAAAAAAAAAATAATGTAATTGTCAAAAAAAAGTAACAAATTGTGGTATATTCATGAAATGGGATTATAAAAAGCAGAGAAGGGGATGGATGTGGCTCAAATTGTTGGGTGTCCATCTCCCATATGGGGGGACCCAGGTTCGATCCCCGGGACCTCCCGGTAAAAAAAAAAAAAAAAAAAAGAGAATTACAATAATTAAAAAAAAAAAAGCAGAGAAAATGTAAAAATTATGTCTACATATTAACAATATAAATTACTTGGCAATATATAATATGGAATTAGAAAAGGCAACAAAATTCATACAACAATATGCTTTTATTTATCTGAAATTCAAACGTAGGCACAATTTATAGTCTGAAAGAAGTCAGCTAAACATAATTAGTGTACAGCATGGGTGCACTGTTCACAATCACCCATCCTAAGGTCTTGGGTACAGGAAGTAAAATTTTGTTAGTGGATCACTGGGGATAACGGTTAGTGGTGGCAGTCCTATTTCCATTACTTGGTTCTGGAACCCGTGCCTATGGAGAAACAGCACCATATATTGGATGCTGATTAAGAACCCACACAGACTCCGGGAGAATATTTTTCCAGCTCTGCAAGGTGTTGCCATCATGTAGGTGGTGTGATTGAGGCTTCAAAGGCCATTTCATTGTTCTAATGATCTCATGTCTTCAAGATGATGGGATACTACTTCATTCCATGAGCATAGGCTCACTGTCATATTTTATTTGCTGTGAAATGAGCTTCTTGATTAGAAGCAATTCCATGTGGAATACGGTAATTCTGACATATATAATGTAAATGTATATATATATATATATATTATATATACATTATGATATTGTAGAAATTAGTTCATGTGACTGTGACTGTGGGTTTGTGCCAGTCAGAATTCTGTAGGGCAAGCTGCAAGCTGGGAATGCTGATGAACGTTTTTAATGAATTCACTAGGGAAAACAGGCTTGCTTAGGGAGAGATGGAAATTCTTTCTGACTACTGAAATAATCAGTTCTCCCCTCTTAATGCCTTCAAGTGATTGGATGTGATTCCATTGCTCACATCCTTCTCCTTGCTGAAGGCAATCTCCTTAGCTGATTGTAGATATAATCAGCCATAGATGCATCAATTTAATAATGGCTTAAATCCATGAAATATCTTCAAAGTAACAATCGGGACAGTGCATGTCTGACCAAACACCTGGCCATCCTAACCTAGCCAAGTTGACACATGAACTCAAGCATAATATATGTGCATGTATAATGCCTTCTATTTATCCAGCCATCTGATGGTGGATGCTTAGCTTGTTTCCAGTTTTTTGCTGTTGTGAATAATGTTGCTCTGAACATCACTGTGAAAATATTGTAATAGTCACTGATTTCAATTTCTTGGTGCATATACCTAAAAGTGGGGCTGTGAAGACATATGGGAATTCTATACCTAACTTTCTAAGCAAATGCCAAAACCACATTTCCTGGCCTATTTTACATTCCCAACAACAATGAATGAGTGTTCTTATTTGTGCACATCCTCTCCAGCACTTTGATATATAATGTTTTATATATCATGTTTATATTTCTTTGATATATAATGTTCTTTCTATTTTTGAATTGCATTTCCCTAATGCCTATGATATAGGGTATCTTTTCATGTAATTATTGTTCATTTGTAGACTTGCACAACTTTTTCTTTTTCTTTTTTATTAATTTTATTTTGTACATTTAATAATTGAAAATATGAACAATTAAAAACTAAAGAGAAAACACAGTTGAATAAAAATCCAGTACTCTATTAAATATACTGGATACATATAATTTTTTTCTTGAATCATACAATATGTTACACATAGTTCATAGTAATGCAATCATACAGTATTTGTCCTTTTGTGTCTGGCTTGCTTTGCTCAACATAATGTCCTCCAGGTTGATCCGTCATATGCCTTATGATTTCATTTCTTTTTACAGCTGCATAATATTCTATCATGTGACTACACCACAGTTTGTCTATCCATACATCTATTGATGGACACCTGGGTTGTTTTCATCTTTTGGCAACCATGAATAATGTCACTATGAACACCCGAGTATAGAAGTCTGTTCGTGTCACTGCTCTCAGTTCTTCTGGGTATATACCCAGTAGTGGTATTGCGGCATCACGTGGCAAGTCTATATTCAACTTCTTTAGGAATTTTCAAACACTCCTCCACAGTGGCTGTACCATTCTGCATTCCCACCAACAGTGAATAAGTGTTCCTATCTCTCCACATCCTCTCCAACACTTGTATTTCTCTGTCTTTTTAATAGTGGCCATTCTGATAGGTGTGAAATGATATCTCACTCTAGTTGATATCATTTGTTGAAAAGACTGATTTGCACTTCCCTAATCATTAGTGATGTTGAGCATTTTTTCATATATACATATTTTTTTGCCATTTGCCTTTCTTCTTTGGACGAATGGCTATTCAAATCTTTGGCCCATTTTTTAATAGGGTCGTTTGTCTTTTTATTGTTGAGTTGTAATATCTCTTTATATATCCTGGGTATTAAACCTTTATTGGGTATGTGATTTTCAAATATTTTCTCCCATTGAGTTAGCTGGTTTTCACCCTTTTGACAAAGTCCTGTGAGGTGCAAAAGTGTTTAATTTTGAGGAGGTCCCATTTATCTATTTTTTCTTTTGTTGCACATGCTTTGGGTATAAGGTCCATGAAACCCCCACCTACTATAAGGTCTTGAAGATGTTTTTCTACATTTTCTTCCAGTTGTTTTATGGTCTTAGCTTTTATATTTAGGTCTTTGATCTTTTTTGAGTTGATTCTTTTATAGGGAGTAAGATAGGGGTCCTTTTTCATTCTTTTGATTATAGATATCCAGTTGTCCTAGCACCATTTGTTGAAAAGACTGTTTTGTCTCATTAACATTAACTTGGTAGTTTTGTCAAAAACAAGTTAACTGTATAGATGAAGATTTATTTCTGGATTCTCAATTCTATTCCACTGATCGATGTGTCTATCTTTATGACACTACCATGCTGTTTTGACCACTGTAGCTTTATAATATGTTTCAAGGTCAGGATGTGAAATTCCTCCCACATCGCTCTTCTTTTTCAGAAGGCTTTTCACTAGTTGGGTGCACTTTCCCTTCCATATGAATTTGGTAGTCGCTTTTTCTAATTTTGTAAAGGAAGATGTTGGGATTTTGATTGGTGTTGCATTGAATCTATAAATCTGTTTGGGTAAGATTGACATCTTCACCATATTTATTCTTCTAACCCATGAACACAGAATGCCTTTCCATTTGTTTAGGTCTTTTTAAATTGCTTTTAACATTATTTTGTGGTTTCCTCCATATAGGTCCTGTTCTCCTTTGCTTAAATTAATTGCTAGGTATTTGAGTCCTTTTTTTGCTATTGGAAATGGAATTTTCCCCCTGATTTCCTCCTCAGATTGTTCATTACTATTGCATAACTTTTAAAATGGGATTTTTTGTCTTATGTTGTTGAGTTGTAGGTTTTCTTTAATATTTCTGGATATTAAACCTTATTAGATAAGTGTTTTCTAAGTATTTTCTCTCTCTGCAGTTTACTGTTATTACTTTCTTGATAAAGTCCTTCAATACACATGTTTTTAATTTTTTTGGATTCCTTTTCATGTATTTTTTTTTCTTGCTCTCCTTTTGGTGTAAATTCTAAGAAACCTTTGTCAAACACAAGGTCCTGAAGATTTTTCCCTGTGTTTTCTTCTAGTAGTTGTATCACTTACGATCTTATTGTTAGGTCCATTTTCAGTTAAGTATTGTGTGTTAGTGTGAGGTAAGGGATACCCCTTCATTCTTTTGCAAACAAATATCTAGTCTTCCCAACATCAATTCTTAAAGAGAATTTCTTATGCCATTGAGTGAATTTGGCAACCTTAAAAAAATCAATTGGCCATAGTGAGGGTTTATTTCTGATGTATCAATCCCATTCCATTCCAATGAATTCCATTGCTCTGCATGTCTATCCCTATGTCAGTATCATGCTGGTTTGATTACAAGATTTGATTTCCTTTCAAGTGTATAGAAGCATCACTGATTTTTGTGCATAGATCTTGTTACCCCTCCAACTTTGTTGAATTTGTTTATTAGCTCCATTTGCTTTGTTGCAGATTTTCCAGGATTTTCTACATACAGGATAAATTCATTTGTAAATAGGAAATATTTTATTCTTCCTTTCCAATTTGAATGCCTTTTATATCATTTTTTTGCCTAATTGTTTTGGCTAGGATGTCCAGTACAATGTTAAATAGCAGTGGTGACAGTGGGTATCTTTGCCTTGTTCATGTTCTAGGGAGAAGTTTTCAGGCTTTTACAATTTAGCATGATATTAGCTCTGCGTTTGTCATATAAGCCCTTTATCATAATGTAGTAGTTTCCTACATTCCTGGATTTTTAAGTGTTTTTATCAAGAAGGTTGCTGGATTTTGTCAAGCATTCTTCCACATGTAATGAGGTACATTACATTAAATTATCTTATGTTGTAATGATTTCGCATACTTTTGATAATTCCAGTTTGAACATAGTGTATAATTCTTTCAATGTGCTGATAGATTCAGTTTGCTGGAATTTTGTTAAGCATTTTGGCATCAATATTCATAAGGGATATTGGTCTGTAATTTTATATGGTGTCATTACCTGACATTGGTAATATTGATGCTGGCTTCATAGAATGAGTTAGTGAGTTGTCCATAGAGTTTAATTTTGGGGATGAATTTGTGAAGGATGGTTTTTCATGCTTTTTGGATAATTTGGAAAAATTAATCAACGAAGCCATCTGGTTTTATTTTTTGTTGTTATTATTGAGGGGATTTATTTATTGATTCAGTCTCTTTAATTGTATTGATTTGTTGAGATTGTCTAATATTAAATCAGTGTAGGTGTTTTTATATTTTATACCTTTATATTTTATATTTTTATATTTTACATTTTAAGATTTTTATACTTTTTATATTTTTATATTATTGGAATTTTTCCATTTCATCTAGGTTTACTGATATGTTGGCATACAATTTCATAGTATCCACTCATATACCTCTTTATTTCTGGTGGTCATTATTAATGCCCCCCATTTCATTTCTGATTTTAGTCATTTGTGTCCTCTGTCTTTTTTCCTTTGTCAGTCTAGGTAAAGTTTTTTTAATTTTATTGAACTTTTCAGAGAATCAAGGTTTGGCTTTATTGATTCTATGTTTTTTTTTTCCTTTTCCCTATTTCATTTATCTCTTATATGAGCTCTGTTATTGCCTTCCCAAAGGTGATTTTCCAAATGAAATGAGTAGCAAAAGAGATAATGGTGAAAGAAGAGAAAAAATAATTTTTCTACCCAGAGGACACATAAAGGATTACAACTGCATATAAATTAAGAGAGGATCTGATAAATTTGTAGCCTTCTATTATTTAACAATTTCTGTTTGATCATGAATTAATGATAAGTATTAACATCTAGATAATATTTTTGAAGATTCTGGTGTATAGAAATTAGGTATATTAATTTAATAAATCCTCCAGGCATACCTTTGAATTCCAATGTGCTTATTTTCCAGCTTTTAAAGTGATAGAAATTTATGCTAACATTGGTACGAGCTCTTTAAGATGACATTTTAGTGCTCACACTTACTTGAAAGTAAGGTACAAGGAAGGGATACTAAATGAGGATGAGGAAATATTATATTATGTTATACTACCAACCAATACAGAGAAGGAAATTTGATAAACATGAGTTTATAAAATTACATATGCTAATTTCTTTCTTCCTCTTCATTATCCATGTTTATTTTTAGGGGTTATTTGCCTTTAGTTCTCAATATCCATAGCAATTTACCACAAAATGCCCAACTCAACCAAAATGACTGAATTCCTGCTTACAAGATTTTCTGACATTTAGGAGTTCAGAGTCTCACATGCCATGCTGTTCTACTGATGTACTTGGCAACCCTGACCGGGAACTTTATCATTGACACAATAACCACTCTCAACCAGAGTCTTCATACCCCCATGTACCTCTTCCTTAGGAATCTGTCTGTCTGAGACTTGTGCTACATTTCTGTTACTGTTCCAAGGCATGCATCATCTTCATGCTTGACGACAGGGCAATCTCCATGGTTGGATGTGCAGCTCAGATCTTCCTTGTATTTCTGTTTGGTTATATAGAGTTGCTATTTCTTACTATCATGACCCTCGACTGCTATGTGGCCATCTGCCAGCCCCTCCACTACCCTGTGATCATGAACTCTCAGGTCTGTGTCCTGATGACTCTGGCCTCTGTAGTCAGTGTCTGGTCTATTCTGGAATCCACGCTGGCAACACATTCCAGCTGCCCTTCTGTCAGTCCAACGTGGTCCATCAGTTCCTCTGTGATGTTCCCTTTCTAGTGAAACTGTCTTGCTCTGACACCTTAGGCAATGAAATTTTAATTCTTTTCTCTGCAGTGCTGGTTGCTCGTGGCTGCTTTACCTGCATCACCATTTCTTATACTCATGTATTTTCTACTATGCTCACATTTCCAACCAGGGGAGAGCAAGAAAATGCTTCTTCCACCTGTGTCCCTCACATGCTCATGGTGACTGTATTTCTCAGCTCAGGTGCTGCTGTGTATGTGAAGCCAATCTCCATCTCACCCCCAATTCAGGACATGATCATGACTGTGTTCTATTCTATAGTACCTCCTTTCTTGAACCCTATAATCTATAGTCTTAGAAACAAGCAGATAAAGGAAGCTGTAAGGAGAATTATGAGCAGAAAGCTTTATTGTGGAAAATGATAAGATAATTATTTCAAGACATTCCCCCTTTAATGAGGTAAGTTGAAAATACCTCAAAGTTCAACTTTTTGTGTGTTTCCAACTTTAAGAGCCATAACTTGAATTTTCAGGGACAGTGATTATATTATGTGTCAGCATAGTCACAAATATATTTTATTTTGAGATTTTTCCTTCAAAAAATGTATATTCTCTGATAACTGTTCTATCATTGCTACATACATATCATTTGTCAAGTAGTGCTGTTTCTCTTTGTTCTCCGTTAAACTTATAGAGTCCTAGAAAATATGAACTATAAATTAACTTATTTTATCTTTTTGTGCCCTTAGAAGAGACAAAAAATCATTCATTCACCATATAAATTAAAATATTCCTGCAATTTGTTTTATATAAAATATTTCAGGAATATATATATATATATAAAATGGCCTCTGAAATATGATCATAAAATAACTTTAAAGATTTTGTTCTGAATAACAAGTAAGCCTCTGAGGTAAGTGTGATTGGTCATTCAATCAAAGATACCTATATTTCATAGTGTGGAAGAATAAATTTTAAAGAAGCATTACTTTTGCTCAAAGCAAAAAAAATATATTTACAAAAGTGTAAATTACTGAAACATTTAAAAATTTTAAGATTAAAACTTTTTGTTGGCAGGTTTTAAGTTTTCCATACCATAAGATAAAAGTGAGGTAAATGTTTTCTTTTTCCACCTTATGTTCCTTCTCAATCTACCTATCAATGTGGTATGATGATCAAATGATGAAATTATGCATTTATATTGAATGTTTTTATATGCTTCTCATATACTAGGCCCTATAATCCATATAATAACCTTTGACATATGAGCAGAACTCTCTAATGGAAAATAAATAGTTTTCCATATTGGAGATGGGAACAAAACATGTTAATTTTTCATGGATATTCACTAAAATATTACAGTTTTTGGTTTTGTAAATTGGAGACACAGTTGTCACTCATTTAAATTGGCACTGCATCCTTCAATGATCTTGTCTACATACTTTCTTATTATGTACCATTTGCCTTAAAGTCATACTGAGTATATTCTATCACCTATGAATGGGCATTTGTATATTATCTATCTTTGTCATTGTGAAAATATATTTCTGTAAAAAGGGAAAATATAAGTTGTATATATATTTCTAGAATAAGTTTTTTAATTGCCATAGGGTTGTAGAATACAATGAACTCTAATGTAAACAATGCACTATAGTTAATACTACAATTTTAATAATATCTTTATCTCAATTGTAACAAAGTACCACAGAAATGCAGTTTTGATAATAGGAGGATATATGAAAACCCTGTATCTTCTGTATGGTTTCCCTTTAAACTTAAAACTTCCCTAATAATAAAAATAGGGACATGACCAGAAAAAAACACACCAAAAAAGTATTGTGTGCCTAGTAATGTGGAAAAACTAATATAATGTACAATCCAGTTTTGAGTACAATGTCATGAGGCAAATACTTATCATTTCCTTTAGAATTTGAAGAGCTTATTTTGAAATATTTATTAATATGAAGTGGTATAACATTGTACACACATAATTAAATAGCATAGCAATATATAAAACAAACATTGAAAGAAAATGTAGAAATAGTATCAGAATTAAACAGTTTAAGATAAGGCTTACTACAACCGACAGAACAAAGTAAAAAGTAAGTAATAATATAAGCCTTGAGTATGTAATGTAACAACTTGCCCAAATTTGCATTCATAGGGCACTATACCCTAAATGTGCAAAATATATTTTCTTTAATATTTACTGAATTATACCATAAGGAAATGTGCATCAATTACAAAAAAATCAATTAATGTAATATATCATATTAACAGAATGAGTGATAAAAAATACATGATCATTTCAACTGATGCAGAAAAGGAATTTGACAAAGCCCACCATCCTTTCTTGATCAAAGCTTTTATAAATCTAGAAATTGAAGGAAACTTCCTCAACATGATATAGGGCATCTATGAAAAACCCACAGCTAACATCCTACTTAATGGTTTAAGACAGAAAGCTTTCTCTCTAAAATCTGGAGCAAGATAAGATGTCCATTGTCATCACTGGTATTCAAAATTTTACTAGAATTTATTTCCAGAGCAATTAGTCTTGAAAAATTAATAAAAATTGTTTAAATTTAAAAGAAAGAAGCAAAAATTTCCTTATTTGTAGATGACACAGTCCTATATACAAAAAAATCCTAAAAATTCCAAAACAAAGCATCCAGAGATAATAAATGAAATCAGCAAAGTGGTGGATACAAGATAAACACTCCAAATCAGTTGTTTTATAAATAAGCAATGAACAATTGGAAGAAGACATCAAAAAAAAAATCATTTAAAAAAGAAACTAAAAGAATCAAATATCTAGGAATAAATCTAACCAAGGATGGAAAGGGCTTGTTCACAGAAAACTTCAAATCATTGTTAAAATAAATCAGGGAAGACCAAAATAAAAGGAAGGGCCATTCAATTGGGGAACAATATTCTTTTCAACACATGGTGCTGGAAAACCTGACTCTCCATATGCAGAAGAATGAACGAAGACCTTTACTTCACACCATATACAAAAATTAACTGAAAATGGATCATAGACCTAAATATTAGAGCCAGAATTATCAAATCCCTAGAAGAAAATGTAAGGAAACATATTCAGGTGGTGGGCAATTGTTTCTTAGAATTAACACCCAAAGCACAAGCAACAAAACAAAGCAAAAAAAAACATAAATGGGATCTCATTTCAATTACAAATTTTGCATCTCAAATTACTTTATCATCAAAGTAAAATGGCAATCTATACAATCAGAGAAAATATTTGGAAATCACATATCTAATAAAAAGCTTAATATCCAGAATATGTAAAAAAATCTTGCAACTTAATATTAAAAAAAAAAAACTAATTAAAAAGGGTCAAAAACTTGAATAGATATCTCTCCCAAGAATATATACAAAAGGCCCAATGGCATATGAAGAGAAGCTTACAATCATTTGTCATCAGGCAAATGGGAATCAAAATCACAATGGTATACAATTTCACACCCACTAGAATGGTTATTATTAACAAAACAACAGAATATTATCAGTATTGGAGGCAATGCAGAGAAATAGGAGCACTCACACATAGCTTGTGTGAATGTAAAATGCTGCAGCCACTGTACAAGTCAGTTTGGTGGTTGCACAGAAAGTTAAATATAGAATTACTATATGACCTGGCAATACCAGTACTAGGTATATAACCAAATGAATTGAAAACAGGACCTTGATCAGATGTTTGTACACCAATGATCATAGCAGCATTATTCACAATTTTCAAATAATTGAAGCAATCCTAGTGTCCATAAACTGATGTATGGATAACCAACATGTGGTGTATATCTACAGTAGAATATTACTCAGTTATAAAAAGGGAGGAAGTTCAGATATATGCGACAGCCTTATGAATTTTAAAAATATCCTGTATGAAATAAGCCAGACACAAAAGGACAAATATTGTATGATCACATTGATATGAAATTATTAGAATGAGCAAACTCATAGAGTCAGAATCTAGAATATATGTTACCAGGACACAGGCTGGTCCTAGGGGATAGGGAATTAAGCATTGAAATGCAAATCGTTCCTATTTGGAATGATGAAAATATTTTGGTAATTGATGGTGGTGATGAAAGCACAACAATGTAAATGTAATTAGCAGCACTGACATATATCTGAATGTGGATAAAAGGGGAAATGTTAGATTGCATTATGGTAACAGAATAAAATTTCTTGCACTACACAAGCAGTGAATCTTAAATTAAAACATAGAATATAGGTAACAGCACAATTATAAAAATATGCTTTAATCAATTATAACAAATGTACCACACCAATGCAATGTTTTAATAATAAAAGAGTGTATAGGAACCCTGTAATTTATGCATGATTATTCAGTATCCCCACAAGTTCTCTAATAAACTAAAAAAACTAAAAAATAAATAAATAATTTGGATTGAAGAAGGGGGTCTGACAATTTCTGACAAAATAGAAGCCATTCAAGGCATTACTGGGACTCAGTGGTAAGAGCCATTCCTAGTGGATCATATTATCAGAGTTCCAAAAGAAGAGAAAGAAGAGCTGAAGTGAATTTGAATAACTAATGGCCTACCACATCTAAAATTTGGCTAATGTTATAAATCTACACATTCAAGAAACCAAGATAACTGCAAATGAGATCAATTCATAGAAATTCACACCAAACCACAAATAATTAAGTTTGTATAAAACTAAAAGCCAAAAAAAAAAAAAAAAAAAAAATCTCAAAGGCAGTGAGAGAAAAACACATTACCAATAGGGAAACACCAATTCAAACGACAGTTTAATTCTTCTGTGAAAGAACAGATATAAGAAGGAAGCAACACAATATTTTTAAGTCCTGAAAGAAAATATCTGTCAACCAAAAATACTGTATCTGGCAAAACTATCCTTCAGAAATGAGGATAAATAAATGCATTTACAGATGAAGGAAAACTAAAAAAACTCTCTAATTAGAAATTAAATGATAACAGAATTATTCTGGAAACGTCACCGAAAAAAGCATAATAAATTGGACAAAAGTAGACATAATTATAATGGGCTTTCTTCTGAGTTCTTAAAACATATTTGATGGTTGAATAAAAACTTGTAACATCACCAGTTGTTAAAAGAAATCTATACAGTGTGATATACTCACAAACAGTATGAATAAAATAAGGTAGAATCCTTAAAAATATTCAAATAACCTACAGAAATTTTAGAAAATAAGAAACAGAAAAAAACAAATGAAATATATTTAAATAACCTTGTTATATGGAAATGGAAATGTTTCCTCTTTCCTAAAATATCAATATGTAATTAAACGGTGACTATATATTTTTCCAATTAGGAACTTCTTTGCATATAGTAATTATTGATTAATGGGATATTGCTAATTAACATGCAATGTTACAAAGATTGGAAATTCTTCACCTTTATGTATTCTATCAAAAAAGTCTAAGCAATATTTAAGTATAACTTATGTAAAAATTTGCCCAAGTATTTAAAATATATTAAAAAGGTTTATGGCTAAAAAAAAAAAAAAAAAAAAAACAGATATTGGCTCTAACATACCAATAATTACTTTAAATGTAAATATTTCAATAATATACACCAATTACAAAGTGGAAATTGGCAGCATGGATACAAATGCACATACAAACTATTTACTGTCTATTAGAAACTCACTTCAAACACAACATAGTTACATTGAAAATAAAGGTATGCAAAAAATACACCATGTTAAAATCAATTATGTTAATATCAGATTTAAGTAAATCTCAGGCGTAAGAAAATTACTGGGAGAAAGGTTGAATCAAACAAGAAGACACAGTGATCCTACATGTGTATGCACGAAAAAAACAGGGTTTTAAAATACATGAAACAAAAACTGATCAAGCTAAAAGGAAAATTAGAGAATGCCTGCTTAAAATTGAGAATTTCAACATCCACCTCTGTGAAAATGATAGAAATACTAAATATTAAACTAGTAAAAATATAGAAGTGAAAAACACCATCCATCAACAGGATCTAAATTCTATTTATAGAGCACTCCACTTGACAATATCAGAATATATATTCTATTCAAGACCTATTGGAATATTCTCCAAGAAATGTCATATCCTGGGTCAGAAAACAAATCTCAACAACATTTAATAATTGATTTCATACAGAATATGTTCCTTAACTATAAAGAATTCAATTAGTAATCAATAGCATAGAAAAAACAAAATTATTAAGAGTTGGAAGTAAAACAATACACTTCTAAAACTTCATCTGTCAAAATTAATAATTCATTCCTCTTATATTTTGTGATGTTTCCGGTCTTATTCTATAACTTAATTTCTTTTTTTTTTTTTTTAAAGATTTTATTTATTTATTCATTTATCCCCCCCTTGCTGCTTGTGCTCACTGGGTCAGCTAACCACGCCGCGCAGGCGGGCCTGCCCTCACCAGGAGGCCCTGGGAACTGAACCCGGGGGCCTCCCATATGGTAAACGGGAGCCCTACTGATTGAGCCACAGCCGCTTCCCTATAACTTAATTTCTAATTGGTGTTTCCTGTGGTCATTCTTTAAGGATAGATCTGCTAGAGACAAATTCACTTAGTTTTTCTTCATCTGTGAATGTGTTTAAATAAGATACATAAAACTGAATTAAAATGAATATATGCCATATCAAATTTGTGAAATGCAGCTAAAACCTGTGTTAAGAGAAAAATACATAAGAAAAGGATGGGACACTTCAGATCCCAACTCACTTTAGTATTACTAAAACTAGAGAACTACTACAAAAATGGAAAAAACGAGAGAAATATTATCCAGCAATATTTCACTTCTACTTAGACCTATAGATCCTTTACAAAATATTAGCAAATTGAATCCAATAATGTAGATAATGAATTATAGACCATGATCGAGTGGGATTTATTCAGATAAGAAATGCCGGTTCAATATTTGAAAAGTGATCAGTGTAATCTCCCTTGTTTACAGACTAAAGAAGAAAAAAATAAAAAATCACATCAGTTAACACAAAAGCACTTGGTAACATCCAACATCTATTCATGATTCTTTTAAAAAGCCTTAGAGTTAGGAATATAATTGAACTTCTTCAACTTGATAAAAATTATTTATAAAACCAAATATAGCTGTCACCTTACTCATACTTAATGGTGAAAACTGCTATTATTATAGGATCAGGAACAAGGCAAAGTTATATGCAGTCCTCATTCTTACTAAAAAGCTGTGATACATCAATAACACAGAACACTATTCAACAAGAAAAATAAGCATACTATTGTTACATAAAATAATTTGGATTGATATCCAGGGAATTATAGCAATTCTCTTCCAATCTAGGAATATCATATGCTGTAAATGATTCCATTTACATAACATTCTGGAACTGATGGGATTATTGAACTGGAAGGAAATCAGTGATTGCCAAGAATTGGGGAAGTGAGGATAAGGATGTGGATATAAAGGGGCAACACAAGGGATCCTTGTGATGATGGAACTGTTTATATCCTGATCTTCACTTAAGATAAAAATTGGACAAAAGTAAGCACGCGCGCGCGCACACACACACACACACACACACAGAGGAGATGTTTTAGTTTACTAAAGCTGCCAGGAGCAAAATTCCAGAAATGGACTGGCTTTTAAAATGGGAATTTATTAGGGAGACTCTCACAGTTCCAAGACTGTGAAAATGTCCATATCAAGACATAATCAGATATACTGTCTCATTAAGGTTGGCTGCTGGTGATCCTGGAGTCCAGCTATGTAGCAAGGCAAAATGGATCTCAGTGTCTGCTGAGGCCCCTACCTTCCCATTCAGTTTCACTTCAAAGGCCCTTACCTGAAATGATCTAATCAAAATTCATCTAATAAAAAGGTCCTTTAACTGAATCTGACCAAAAGATCCCATATACAATAAGCTTCCATGCACAGAGAGGGATTAGCTTAAAAACATAATTTTTTGGGTTCCACAGAAGACTCAAATCAAGACAAGAGACAAGTGAAAATGAAATGTCAACAAGATTTGTGGATTTTATCAATGTCATTATACCGGTTCTTATAGCATAATATAGTTTGTTTGTTTGTGGAGGTACTGGAGCCAGGGATAGAACCCAGGACCTCGTATGTGGGAAGCCTAATGCTCAACTGCTGAGCTACACAGGCTCTCCAAGTATCATATAGTTTTGCAGAATGTTATCATTGAGAGGACTTGGGTAAAATGTACACAAGATATCTGTTATAATTTGCAGGTGGACGTTAATCTACAAATATATAAAAAAATAAAGTGTGAATAAAAAGTACAGATTAATTTTTTTGAAACATTGCCAGTAACCATTGTCAATGGTTTCCACTATGGTTTACATCTGTATTGTTTACTCTTATAGGTTCAAACAAAATATATAATGACCTATATCTTCCATTGCAAGATCATGGAGAACAATCCCAATGCCCTAAAAATGCCTCATGCCACATCCAGTCTTCTCTTCCCTTTGCCTCGGAATCCTTGGTTACCACTAAGTTGCAATTTTTGAACAATAAGGCTCATAGTTACATGCATTAATATTGAGGACTTGCCATATTGGTCTGTCTTCTTTTATTAGGCACTGCCTATGCTCTTGCCCCAATATTTGAGAACATAGCAGGACTATCCAGGATGGGAGTTAAATATTTTCTTGTTTATTGTGAGAGTCTCCACTCACCACAATAACACCATATGAAAAGTTCAACACTTTGATACTCCATAGAAGCATGCCCCAGGTGCACCCTTTCACATATATCCACCCACCACCAAAGCTCTATACAAATAACTCACCCTTGCCATATTTGTTAAAAGAACATTCACATCATTGTAGTTTTAACCATGGGCCTACAAATTCCCTGGGTTCACCTATTCCTTCCTCCAGCCCTCTTCCCTTTCTATGGATAACCAAGTCCCACACACCTCCCCTTCTCATTCTCACTTTCTAGCACCATTGACCCCACTCACATTCCTGCATCACTGTCACCACCATCCCTGGCCCAACCAGAACCATTTCACCTTATCATTGGTTCTGCCCATATTGATCATCACCTCACCACACTCTACTCCCTTTGTGCCACCCAATAGCCTATCTTTGAGACTCTAGATCTGTGAGTCTGCTCAATTTGCTAAGGTCATATCAGGGAGATTGTGTAATATTTGTCCTTTAATGACTTGTTTGCTTCACTCAACATAAGGCCTTCAAGATTCATCCATATTTTCGCATGTGTCAACAATTCCTTTTTTCTTACAGCTGAGTAATATTCCATTATATGTATATAGAACAATTTGCTTATCCATTCATCTGTTTATGGACCTTGGGTTTCTTCCAACTTTTGGCAATAGTGAATACTATCGTTATGAACATGGGTGTGCACATGTTTGTTCATATCCCTGCTTTGAATTCTTTTGGGTATATGCCCAGCAGTGGGATTGCTGGATTATGTGGCAGTTCTATAGTTAGCTTCCTGAGGAACTGACAAATTATCCTCAAAAATGGCTGCACTATACTCCATTCCCAACAGGAAAGGCTTCCCTTTCCTCCACATTCCCTCTAACAGTAGAAATTCTCTGTTTTTTAATAGCAGCTAATCTAAGATAATATCTCATTGTAGTTTTGATTTGCTTTTTCCTAATAGCTACTGATGTTGAGCATCTTTTCATGTACTTTTTTTTGCCATTTGTATTTCCTTTTTGGAAAACTGTCTATTCAAATCTCTTGACTATTTTTTTAAATGGGTTTTTTGTCTCTTAATTTTTGAGATGTAAGATTTCTTTACAGAAGCCCGGATATTAGGCCCTTATCAGATAAATGGTTACCAAGTAATTTATCCCATTGATTGGATGCCTTTTCATTTTCTTCGCAAACCTATTTGAAGTGCATTTTTTTTTTTAATTTTGAGGAAGCCCGTTTATTTATTTTTTTCTTTCATTGCTCATGCTTTTGTATAAAGTATATGAAATCATATCCTATTAGAATATCTCATAGATGCTTCTTTACATTATGTTTGTAGGGGTTTTATGGTGTTGGCTCTTTTATTCAGATCTTTGATCCATCTTGAGATAATTTTTGTTTAGGGCGTGACATGGTGATGCTCTCCCATTCTTTTGAATATGGATATCCAGCTCTTCCAGCATCATTTGTTGAAGAGGCCATTCTCTCCCAGTTGAGTGGGCCTTGTGGGCTTGTCAACTACCAGTGGACTGTATATGTTAGGATCTATATAAAACTCTCAAATTGCTTGCATCGTTCAGTTTGTTTATTCTTGTGCCAGTACCACAGTTTTGACCACTGTAGCTTTGTAGTATGATTTATAGTAAGGTAGTATGATTTCCCCAATTTCAGTTTTGTTTTTCAATATTTTTTGGCTATTCAGGGCCTCTTGCCCTTACATATAAATTTCAAAAATAGCTTTTCAAATTCATAAAAAATGCTGTTGTGATTTTTATTGGGACAAGAACAGACATCTTGATGATGTTTAGTCTTTCTGTCTATGAACAGGGAATATTCTTTCATTTATCTAGGTCTTTGATTTCCTATAACAATATTGTGTAGTTTTCTGTGTATAGGTTCTTTTCATATTTAGTTAAGCTTATCCTTAGATATTTGATTCTTTTAGTTGCATTTTGAAATGGAACTTTATTTTTTATTTCCTCCTCAGATTGCTCATTATTGCTGTACAGAAAAACTACCAATTTTTTACATATTGATCTTATATCCTTCTACTTTACTGAACATGTTTATCAGCTCTAGAATCTTTGTTGTAATTTTATTCAGGGCCTGCTATGTATAGGATCATGTCATCTGCAAATAGTGAAATTTTTACTTCTTCCTGTCCAAATTGGGTGCATTTTATTTCTTTTGTTTGCCTAAGTGCTTGAGCAAGTACTTCAAACACAGTGTTAAATAAGAGCAGTGACAATGGTCATTCTGGCCTTGTTCCAGATTTTAAAGGGAAACACTTTAGCATTTCACCATTGAATATGATGTTAGTTGCGGGTTTTGATATATACCCTTTATCATGTGGAAGTTACCTTCTATTCCTAAATTTTGAAATGTTTTTCATGCTGTATTTTGCCAAATGCTTTTTCTGCATCAGTAAAGATGGTTATGTGGTTTTCTTTTGATCTGTCAATGTGGTATATTACATCGACTGATTTTATTTTATTAAACCATCCTTGCATACCAAGGATGAAACCCACTTGCTCGTCGTGTATAATTCATTTCTTGTGTTATTGAATATGATTGACAAGTTTTTTGGTGAGGATTTTAGCATCCATGTTCATTAAAGAGATTGGTTTATAGTGTTCTTTTCTTGTGGCATCTTTATGTAGATTTGATATTTGAGTGATGTTGGCATCCTAGAATGAGATAGGCAATGCTTGCTTCACTTTTATTTTTTGGAAGAGTTTAAGAAAGACTGATGTTCCTTCCAGAATGATTAGTAGCATTCACCTGTAAAGCCATCTAGTCCTGGGCTCTTCTGAGTTGGGATATTTTTGACATATTAAATCTCATTACTTATGAAAGTCTGTTGAGTTCATCAATTTCTTCTTTCATCAATATATCTTCCAAGTTATCCATCTTGTTGTCATGCAATTATTATTTATAGTGTCCTTCTTTATCTCCTACAATAATTTTGCACTTAAAGTCTACTTTGTCCAATATTAATAAGCTAGTCCCACTATATTTTGGTTATTGTTTGCATTTAAAATCATTTTCCAACCATTCACTTTCAATCTCCTTGTGTCCCTGGGACTAAGGTGAGTTTCTTGTAGACAGCATAAAAATGGGTCATATTTCTTTATCTATTCTGCTAATCTGTGTCATTTGATTGGAGAGTTTAATCCATTAATATTCAAAGTTATTACAGTCAAGGTATTACTTAGATTGGCCATTTTTTCCTTCAGGTTTATATGTCATATTTTGTTTTTATTTCTCTTTTTGTCTTTTTATTTATTCTTACTAATAATCATCCTTTCTACACTCTCTGATAACCCTTTCTCCCCAGTTTTTTCCTTTCAACATGCAAACACACTCATTGTTTTTGAAGTATAGGATTCTTGTTGACAAAGTCCCTTAATATCTGTTTATATGTGAATATATATATTTTTTAAAGATTTTATTTATTTATTCATTTATCCCCCCCTTGCTGCTTGTGCTCGCTGGGTCAGCTAACCGCGCCGTGTGGGTGGGCTTGCCTTCACCAGGAGGCCTCGGGAACCGAACCCGGGGCCTCCCATATGGTAAACGGGAGCCCTACTGATTGAACCACAGCTGCTTCCCATATATGTGAATATTTTGAACTCTCCTTCATTCTTGAATGCCAGCTTTGCTGGATACAGGATTCTTGGCTAGAAGTTTTTTTTTTTTTTTTTTCTTTTCACACCTTAACTATGTCATAGCACTGTCTTCTTACCACTGTGGTTACAGGTGAGAAATCAGCATTTGTCCTTGTATTTGATGGATCTTTTTCTCTTGCTGTTTTCAGTATTCTCTCTTTGTCCTCAGCATTTTGAAATTTTGTAAGTATTAGTCTTGGGGTTGGCCTGTTAGGATTTATTCTGATTGGAGTGTGCAGTGGTTCCTAGACATGTGAATCCATGTCTCTCAGTGATTTGGGAAATTTTCAGCTGTTATTTCCTCCAACACTCCTTCTGCCTCCTTTCCCTTTTCTTCTTCTGGGATGCTTATAATGTTTATGCTTGTGCATTTTCTGTTGTCATTCAACTCCCTGAATCCCTGCTGAATACTTCTATCTTTATCTGTTCTACTATCTGTCTGATTTCAGATGTACTATC
This sequence comes from Tolypeutes matacus, assembly GCA_026826555.1. Classification (NCBI taxonomy): domain Eukaryota; kingdom Metazoa; phylum Chordata; class Mammalia; order Cingulata; family Chlamyphoridae; genus Tolypeutes; species Tolypeutes matacus. The sequence goes on from JAKSZT010040477.1 coordinate 623,981, forward strand.
TTTGACATCACTAATACTTCCTCTGTTGTTCACATCTGCTGTTATGTGCTTGCAGAATATTTTTGATTTCTTACATTGTGCCATTCATCACCATCAGATCTGTAATCATTTTAATGCATGTTTACAATATCTTCAGTATGTTCCCACTGTGTCTTCTTCTTCTTTTTTTTTTTTTACCGGGAGGTCCCAGGGATCGAACCCGGGTCCCTCCATATGGGAGACGGACGCCCAACCATTTGAGCCACATCTGTCCCCCCCCCCACTGTGTACTCTTAATGTCCTTTATCTCTTCCTTCACTGCATTAGGTCACTTCATGACATTTGTTTGGACATCTTCAATTAGTTGTTCCATATTCTATATCTCTTCCTGTTTTTCAGTTTGTTCATTAGACTGATCCATGTCTTCCTTTTTTTAGTACAGCTTGTAAGTTTTGTTGATGTCTAAGCATCTTCTTATCTTGATGTGTTTATTCAGATGATTAACACATCTTTCTACTCTATGGTTTTATTTTGTTTTGTTTTGTGTTAAGATTCCTCTTTGACACTGCTTCCACTGCTATATCTTCTTAGTTGTCCGGTGTTGCCTTGAAAAAATATTAAGACCATAGATAAGGAAAGAGAGACGAGAAAAAGAATAATATAATTTAAAAAATAGAAAAGGAACCATAAAGCAGCCACGTAAAAATAAGTAATAAGAGAGAAAAATCATAAAAAAAAAAAAAATACAAAGGAATAAGAATAAAATGGTGGAATAAAAAAAAATCAAGAAAAAAAAAAAAAAGAAAGAGAATAAAATAAAAGACCGGCTAGGTGGAGAAGAGAGGAAAATAAATGAATCCAATCCAGAGAAGTTGGAATGAAAGAAAACAATGGAAGAGGAAAAAATGAAAGTAAGAAAAGAAATAAAGAAACTAAGGAGATAAAAAAAGGAAAAGAAAAAAAGGAAATAAAGAAAGAGTAAAAAAATTAAAAAACAAAAAGCAATCCAGGAAAAACAGGTTTCACTCTTAAGCCCCTGGGAACTCTTTCAGGTGGTCAGTGCTCATCAGTAAATCACCCTGCAGCCCACACTCTACAAGTAAGGTACCCAGTTTTAGAGAATAAAATAAAGAGTAAAAGAAATAATAACTAAAAATAGAAAATAAAGATCAAAAACCCTAAAACACAAACAAAACTAGTCTATAAGTTTCTTGTCACAAGGTGCCAGCTGTTTGCTTGACAACCTGCTGGATATCTCTCTGGATCCTTCCCTTAGGAGGGACTAAGGACTAAACCAGTGTCCTAGTATATGTGAGGCAGAAGTTCCTCCACTGAACTCTACCCATTCTACAGGTTAGGTAGGCTTCTGAAACCTTATCTGGCTCTCCCCACCCTCTTATCAATTTAGGCTTCTAACAGTTTCCTGGCTATCTGTCTGGCTTCCTTCTCTCCCAGGCTGTTAGGTGCCTGTCAAGAACAACTATTAATACATGCAAGAGCATGGATGAATTTCACAAACATTCTTATCAGCATGTTCACCTAAAACAATTTTTGTTTTCACAAAGAACTTGTCCACATAAACTATTTAGAACCTGTTTGCAAAAGCAGAAAATTAAAATAAAATTGAATTAGGTAAATGGATTTTAAAAAAGGAGAATGATTAAAACAAACTTTCGGATGTTGTAGCTCTCAGGGGAAGGTAGGAGGAGTATACCAATAGTTTGTGGGTGTTGTTGATGTAAATTTCCCATATGTGTGGTGATTACAGGTTGTCATTTTACTTAATTTTAAAAATATATTATGTATAAACTCGTTTTTATATAAGCCAAGGTTATTTTGCTTAAGTAGAGTTCTTAGAGGACTACAGCTTGTTAAACAATGTAAATTAGTCTAAGTCATTTCAAAAGCCAGAATTTTATTTGTTTTTTGAGTTATTTAAAAAAAAAACCCAGCTTATTCTAACAAGATGAATATTTTTAACCATTTCACTTTAAGTTAATGAAAGCTCACAAATGAGCAACACTCCTCATTGAAGTAGACAAAAAGCAAGTCACAGCACACACACACACACAAAAAGAATTATGTCAAAAATATCCATGTTACCATATTTTTTGAAGTTGCTTTACAATGGGATGATATGCATATTATCTTGCTGCAAACCTGCCATACAGACTTGGAATACATGTAATTTAGACAAACAATTGAGTCCAAGAGGTACTAATTTTAGACAATACAACAGTATAAACATTTTAACAACTCAATTTGTCGTACTTATTACCTTCTCTTCTAGACTGAAATGTAGGCTAGAAAAAATGCTCCTTAATTTAAAACTGGTATTGTTTAAATTAAAAATTGTGTAATTTTGTAATAGAATTTACAAGTATATATTCAAATTGAATTTACTTCTTCCTACCATCCTAGCCACAAAATGGGAAAGAGAAAATATTTTTTAAAATGCCTTAATTTTCAACTTCATGCAATCTAAATAAAGATGACTAAAACAAAGGTTTAAACAATGGAAGGATATTTCACTGAAATTCTTTTATACAAAAACATTTTTAAAAAAGTGTTATTTGGTGACATTTTAATTTACAAATTGGTATCATTTTGGTTGACAAATATCCGTATGCTGTTTTCTTCATGCCTTTAGATTTGCACAGAGAAAAAACACCATAACTTCTGATTTTAATAACACATTTTTTTCCCCAAAATTTTATGTGGAATAAGGATTCCAGGTACAGACATTCAGAGTTTATGTTACTCTTCATGGGCCTGTCCAAGATTTTTCTCTTCCAAAAACAGATCAGATGAATCTTCACCTACAAACTCCTTTATTTACACTAGGAAATCTCTAAGATGCTCTTTAGAAGCAGGGGTATCCTGATTTAGGCTGAAAAGCCATGTCACAAAAAGCTTAACTTGAGCATCTTGTAGATGAGGGAATGCAGACTTTAGGAGATTAGTCACATATTCCTGAATAAACATTTTGTTGTTAACTGGATTTCCAGGGTTTAACACTGTACTTTTTTTCCTTCTTCTACCAAATTAAACATATATGCAGAAATTGATTCTTACATTGTTAAACCAGCAGTACATGAGCTGTCTGTCACAACAGAAAAGATGCACAGTAGAACATCACAGAAGTATGTTTGATAGAAATTCTGAGCTGCAGCTTCGTCTTGGACAACATTTTGTAAGATGGTAAAAAGTATCTGCAAGCCTGTGTCTGCAACATTCCTTATAGTATGTTTGAAAGCCCAAATAATGGAATCCAAAACAAGTTTGAGCTGTGCAGGTATAATAGCAAAGTATGCTGGGAATCAATGAGAATTGAGAACCTAAAGTAGTAAAAAAAAGTTATTAATAGTTTTCAGACTTAGAGCATAAATACTCCTTTTATATTTCTGTCTCAGTTTTTTATAAGATACTCTGTAATGTTACATTTCTACTTATAGTTTCAGAATTTTATTTCCCACACAGTGTTTTGTAAAGTGTCCTCCTTCTATTTTAAATCTTTTGAAACATGCTAAATATTCTTTCTTAATCTTATCAGTTATACTGCCTCTTTTATATAGCTTCAATTAAATAATTGGTTTTATGACTAAAAAAAAAAAAAGTTTGTTTTGTGTTCAGGATATTCTTCAAAGCCCTTATCCATCGTACTTAATTTGCATTCAAAAACAGCATCAAACATTTGGGGTATTTTAGCTGACAATAATAGCCACAGTACTAATCACTTCTACTTCTTTAGCAGCTGGGACATTTCTCTGGTAATCAATGAGTACGACATCCAACAGAGAAGGAATACGATTTTCATCTGCCATCTGTGGATCATTGGAATGGCTTACCTGGACTTGTGCATCCCCACAGTCAGGTGAGAGACTCATAAAATCTCATACTATTTACAGATATATTCTGTGGATTGTTTCCCTAGAGAACCCTGACTAATACAGCTCACCATTAATATTTAATGAGAAAAGATACTCTTTATATTTATAAATCTAACCTCCACAAAAAGTCTGTTGTGATTTTATAATCTAACTCAAAGTATTATACTCCACTGCCCCTTGGAAAATCCTCTTCCTAATCTTTAATTACAACTAACAACAAAATTTAAAAAACAAACAGAAAGCAGACTGGTGACTAAATGCTGACTAAAACACTTAGATAACTGATTACTGGATCATGGTAGAGCTGTGATTTAAAACCTGAACAAATCATGTACATGTAGAAATTAGTTATATGTGTAAAATATTAGACATAATATTATTTAGATGACTTTGACCAATTAATTATTGTGGCAGCTTCCAATACACAATTGGAAAGAAGCTCCAAAAAAAACAAAGAACAGGTCAAAGTTACATAAGATAAATGAGAAAACTTAAAAACATTTGGTTGGTTACTGTAAAATTCCTTTTTTCTTTTAAGAATTTGGTTACCTTAGGGTTAGGTATAACACCTAGTAGCTATAGGGCTTCCCTAGATTTGATTTATTATTCTTTTAATTTTTAAATTTATTTTATTTTAATTTTTAACTTTATTGTTAAAAAGTTTCAGACTATGAAAATTTACATCAAATATATAGGGGACTCCCATATACTCTAATACCTTACCCCCTAACATTTTCCCCAACTAGTAACATCTATTAGTATAGCAAATTTGTTACAATTGCTGAACAAATATTGAAGTATTGTTACTAACATGGTCTATAGTTTACATATGGTTTACACTTTGGACTGTACAATTTTATAGGTTTTGACAAAATGTATAATGGCTTGTATCCATCATTGCAATATCATGCAGAACAATTCCACTGCCCCCAAAATGCCTCATGTTCCACCTATTCTTCCCCCACCCTCCCCTCAGAACCTTGGTAATCAATTTCTCTATATCAATGTTACAAGATCCTCTAAAAATACAATAATAATAAGTCTACTTTGATCCATGGTTGGATTCCCCTTTTTGGTTGTTCATTCCTCAATCTTGATGACTTTAGGATTGTGATGCCCACTCTGCTTCAGATTGAGAGGGGGTTAGATCTCATGGAGTAGATGAAGGAAGTGTTTTGCCTGCAGATGTATATACCCTCTGTTTTTTGGGATGGGCTTTGTCCATCACCATCATTTTGCAGGTTGTCCTGAGTGAGTCCAGGGAACTAGAGAGTAGGTGTTGGCTACAGCCCTGCTGAAATTCAGGGCTCGACTGTCATATGAACAGACCAAAGATTTAAGTCTCTGGGACATGCATTTAATGAGTATAGTGCTAATTATAGGTTAAAATAAGTGAGATAGAAGAATCACGTGTAGGGAAATTATTAATGAGTCTAACTCTGTTACGTTGAGGAAATTGATTAACATATATTCCAAGGTAAGGCCCACTGACAGGTTGCTGATTTCATGGGGTTGTGTGCCTTGCCTATTGTATCTAGATGTCTCTAGAGCTCTCAGGAGCCCCCATTTGAGGTTTTCTTTACTGTGGCAGTTAGTGAGAACCTCCTGAGATGCACACAAGTGAAACCTCTAAAGTGACCTCCCAACTCACTTTGAAATATCTTAGCTGTAAAATCCCTTTTGTATTTAATATTTCACCCTTTTTTCAAATGCACCACTAGATAGCTCTTGGTAATAATCCCTCTGTGCCAGGGAAGTCCATCCCTGGAAGTCATGTCCCATGATGGCAGGAAAACAGTGAGCTTATATGCTGAGTTTGGCTTAGAGAAAGGCCACATTTGAGTAACAAGCAGGTTTTCTTAGGCAATAGACATTACTAGGCTGTTTCAATTTTACAATAATAAGGTTTAAAAGTACAAGAATATCAAGGGCTAGGGTTTTGGTGTGTTTTATTTTACTAGGCACTGCCTATATACTCTAGAAATTCTTGCCACTCTATTAGATATCCTCCTAGAATGGGAATTTAATATTTTTTGGTTAATTTGGGTGTCTCTAACCACTGAAATAACGCACCACAACAACATGAATGTATTCATATTCCATAGAGGCATGCTCCAGGTGTAGTTTCCCCACACATCACCCCACAACTGACACTTCCACAAGCATTCCTCCCCTGCCATAGTTGTAATGTTTCTGTAATCTGAAAGCTCCCTAAAAACAAAGCTAAAAACTTTCTTGCATTTTGCCTTTCATCGCCATAAGATCTGTTATCTTTTTATGTATGTTCACAATGTCTTCTGTATGTTTCCCCAGTGTCTTCGTTTTTTAAACATTATTTCCAAAGAAATTTTTGGGTAGCAGAAAATTTACATCAAAATTAAAGGGGATTCCCATATAGCCCACCCCTCTCCTCCTCTCACATTTTCCCCTATTAATAAAATCTTACATGAGTATTGTACATTTGTTACAATTTATGAACAAATATTGAAACTTTCCTACTCACCATACATTATGGTTTACACATTGTGCAATTTTATAGGCTTTGGGAAAATGTATAATGGATGGTATCTGTCACTGCAAAACCATGCAGAACAATTCCAATGCACTAAAAATATTCTGTGTTCCATTATGTTTATCCTTGTACCAAGATGTTCAACATCACCAGCTATTAGTGAATTGCAAGTCAAAACTATAATAAGATATCATCTTACACCTATTAGACTGCTTACTATTAAAAAACAGAAAACTACAAGTGTTGGAGGGGATGTGGAGGAATGGGAACATTCATCCACTGCTGGTGGGAATGTAGAATGGTGCAGCTATCCAGAACAACAATTGGGGGTTCCTCAGGAAACTAAATAATTTCCATATGATCCAACAATCCAGCTTCTGGGTAGGTACCCAGAAGAATTGAAAGCAAGGACACAGATATATGCACACCAATGTTCATAGTGGCATTATTCACTATTGCTAGAAGTTGGAAGCTACACAAGTGTCCATCAATAGATACATAGATAAGCAAAATGTGGTATATACATACAATGGAATTTTACTCAGCTGTAAGAAGGAATGACACATTTGTTAACATAGATGGATTTTGATGACCTTTTGTTGAGTGTAGTAAGCCAGTCACTAAAGGACAAATGTTGCATGACCTCAGTGATATGACCTTAACATATTGAGCAGACTCACAATGATAGAGTCTGGAAGATAAATTATCTGGAGACAGAAAAGGAGTCTAGTGTGGTGAGCTGATGCTCAAGACGGGCAGAACATATGATCAGGTGGAAGAGGGTGGTTTGGCAGTGGATGAGGTTGATGGTGGTGCAGGGATGTGAGTAGGGTCCATGCTGCTGGAATGTGAGGGTAAGCAGTGATGGGGAGGTGGGTAGGACTATCCATGGAATTGGGGAAAAAGCTGGAGGAACTGGTGAACTCAGGGATTTATAGGTCTTTGATTGAAAATCCAATTGTGGCAATGTTCTTTTGGTAAATATGGCAGGGATGAGTCACTGGTGCAGGTATCAATGGTGGGAGGATATGTGGGAAAAGGTGTACCTTTGGCATGGTTCTCTGGTAATGAATGTGTCTATCATTTCATAGGCTATTATCTCAGTCAGAGGAGACCTACACAATAAACAAAATATTAAATTCCCATCTTGATGAGTCCTGTTACATTCTCAAATAGAAGGACATGAATCTCTCTATTCATGAATTAAGAATCATATTTGACTACCATTTCAGGAAATGATTGTCTTTGTGAAAAATATATTCTTGAGAATTTTAGCAAGGATACAGAGTGTCCACACACAAGAGATCAAAATTGGAGAATACATGGAAAAAATATGGAATTTACTACTGATAAACTTATATACAGAAAGTCCTGAAGACCCTTCAGAGTCCAAATCCTGTACCCTACTTAGTCTTTGAACACTCTCCTGATATCTTTTGAACTTTGAAATCTCAACCAAGGCAGCTTGATCAAGAGAACCAACCAAGCCCATTGTTCATTATGTTTGAAACAATACAAAATAAAGCCCACCTGTCCTAAACCCTCCCTTAAATGTGGACAGATCAGTGAGTTGGACTCAAAAGAAATTCCTTTTGATATCTGTAAAAAGTGTTTTTCTTCCCTATGACCCCGAAGGTCATACATCTGATGTAGCCCCAAAGGATATATTTTCTCCATTTTATGATTATATAGTACTTCAATTATTTGCCTATTTTTTTTTTTTTTACTGATTTATCAGTGCTTTTATTCTTGGTTTCTAAAATCTTTTTGTAAAAGTTACAAGTTAAAGTTGAAAAATTAAAAATAATAAAGTAATATTTTTTTAAGTTTCATTTTAATATAATAACAATAGCATAAAAATAAAAACAAGTTAAATATATTTCTCTAATTATCATGTTTTTCCATATAGATTATTTTTTATTTTTATGTAATCAAAATTCACTAAGTTTTTAATGATCTATCAATACAGAGATGCAGAAAAACCTTCCCCATATTAATTATACTTATTTATATTCCCACCTGAAATAATGAGAATTCCAGTGGTCCATAAATCACATCCCTTCGATTTAGACAATGTATACATTTAAATTACATTTTTTTCATGACTCCTAACAAAGAAGGGTTACAACTATGACAGGGGAGGAACAATGGGGTGGGGTGTCAGTGATGGGGGATACATGGGAAGATGTTCACCTGGGCATACATATAAAGTACATAAATATGTTCAAATGTTCATGGAGCATTGCCACAGTGGGTGGAGATTTACACAACTGAAAGATTATTGAATTCCATCCTAGAGAGCTCTGCCACATTCTCTAATGCAACAGCAACAATCAACCAAGTGCAGGGGCAATGACTAGTGAAGAAAGATGGTCCATTGATGGGCCCTTGATGTTGACAACTATGCTTGTGAGCCTTTTGCTCTTGAATTTGCAACTTAGCCTACTGTTGGAGAGAGCTTAAGAGTTGCCTCCTGAAAGCCTCCTTGTTGCTCAAATGTGGCCTCTCTCTAAGCCAAACTCAGCATATAAATACATTACCTTACCCCCAATGTGGGAGATGACTCCTGGAGATGAGCCACCCTTGGCACTGAAGGATTACTACCAAGCACCAGCCGGTGATACAACTGGAAAAAGAGCTTGAATAAAAGTGGGAAAATGTAAAGACAAATGAGTATATATGACTAAGGGACTTCAAAATGAGTCAGGATGTCATCAGAGAGGTAATGCTTATGCATGTCTCAGCAGGATCTCATAGATGGCCAAGGTAAATACTACCCCAAATAGTGGGATTCCTGAGGACTCTGAAAACACCCAGGTCCTATGGTCATGGCAGATAGCTCCAGAGTTTGGTGCCTTGCCAGTGGGCCCTACTTTGAAGTTTGTGCTCCTGAGTGACAGAATTAGACTCAGATATGACTTCTCTACATATGTCTCTTCTGTTGCTTTTATTTGAACCTATATTTGGTGCTGGAGTTGGTAGGTGTACGTCCAGACTTGAATTTCTGGGCTGTCCATGTGCCAGCTGGGCCCTGAAATTCAATGAAGTTGCAATACCTACTCTCCAGTCATTGGATTCACCCAGGACCACTAACAAGGAGATGATGATAGACAGCAACCATCCCAAGGAAATGAGAGAGTCTACAACTGCAAGCAAGAGAGTCCCATCCATATGCCCCATGGGATCAAACCCTCCTCTCAATTAGAGGTGCAGTAGGCAATACCATCCCAGAATCCTCAGGATTGGGGAATGAACTATGGACTAAAGTAGACTTACTGTTGTTCTACTATAGACTTATGGTGATTCTAGCAATGGAAATAACTAATCATTCATGTGGAGGCAGTGGCCAGTAGAGGTTCTGAGGGCAGGGAGAAGGAAATACAGGAGAAATATGGGGGCATTGTGGGGACTTGGGAATTTTCCTGAAGGACATTACAATAATAGATATGGGCCATTATATATGTTGCCATAATCTACAAAATTGTGCAGAAGTGAGTGTAAACTACAATGTAAACTATAATCCATGCTTAGTGGCAATGCTTTAAGATATTTTCATCAATTATAATGAATGTACCACATTAATGAAAGATGTTGTTAATGTGGGAAAATGTGGGAGGTGTAGGAAGCAGGGCATATAAGAATCCCTTATATTTTTATGTAACATTTATGTAATCTAAATACCTTTTTAAAAAAATAAAAAATATATTAAAAAGGAGTGGCCAAGATGGCGTTAGTGTAGGAAGGCACACACTGCAAGCTCCCAGAGCAAGGCGGATTGTGGACGGGGTCCTGCCCGGGGGTCTGTGCTGTGCACGCATGGAGTGAGAAGCTTGGGACATCTATCTGTGCGGATCAACGGCGTGGACGGAACGGTAGAGATTCATGAGTTTTAAGGCTGTCAGTGGTGGTTGGCACAAACAGCTGAGCCCTGTGGTTAGGGAGAAAAAATAAAATAAAATAAAATAAAACGGCCACTTGGAGCCGCGATCAGGGTGAGAAGTTTTATTTTCTGGGGATCTGGCTGCCTGGCGCCCCTTGGACCTTGTGTGAACAGAACAACCAAGCTAATCGGCACCCAGTGAACTGGAGGGGGGATTCTGGTTGGGGGACGGAGCTGATTTCCCTAACGACCCAGGGATAAGACCCGGGCCACTGCAGAGCCAGGTAGAAGGGACACTTCCCAAAAGAGGGAGGGTTCTGTTGGCGTACAGGGAAGGGTATTTTTTATTTTTAGACATTGATCTGACTCCTGCACCACCCCATAGCTTTGGGGAGCAGATAAGCCGGCCTGAAGCAGCATCAGGCTGAGAGCAGACTCGAATCTGCACTCAAACTGATTTACTTAGCAACCTGGTGACACTCGAGCTCGGCTCCAGAAGGGGCGGATTAAGCCGTTTTTAGCACTCCGCACTGACTAAAATCAGAGCTACAGCTACCCTGGGGAGTCCAGAAAGTGGGACGTGCTTGATTAATTTCCACGGGCCCAGCTAGGGTCCTTCCGTAAGGGGGTTGGTCTAGAGGAGGAATTATTTTGGGTCCTGCATTTCACTAAAAAAATAAAAATTAAAAAAAAAAAGTGAGAAGATCACTTCAATAAATGAAAAATAAATTCTTTTTAATTTAGTTTAATAGCTAAAAGCTGCTTCAGGACCTCCGTATAGAACCCTGCGGGGAAATTGATTGATAAACACAAGTAGGCAGGAAGGATCCACGTGGACCCTAGGGGAATCATTGACCCCCCTTAGCTCTGTTTGACTGCTTGCCTGTGTGGATCTTTGGTTTCTCTCTGTTTCTTTCTGGTCTCTTGCTTTTCTTTCTTCTTTCCTCCCCCCTTTCTTTTTTCTTCCATTTTTTAAAATATTAGGGGCTGCTAGCTTGTCGCTTCTTGTCTTTGCTTCTTTTTCAGTAATTTCCCACTCGTTGTATATATTGATTCTGTATTACAAATTATCGCTTATCCTTCCTGCATCTTTCTGCCTTCTGTTTTCTGTTGTGGCTCTTAGATACAACATTTTTTCATAAGCCCACAACTTAAGGGTGTCAATTTCTATTCCATCTATTTTGTTTTCATTCTTTTTTTTTTATTAGTATTAACTTTTTACTTTCAGACCTTTCTTTACTATTTCTCTCCCTCCTCATAATTCTAGCATTCAAAATCACTATATATATATTCCTCCATTTGTTTTCCCAGTTCATTGTAGGAACTCCTTTTTTTTTTTCCTAGTACTCTACACTGCCTACACAAGTTAAATATTCATCTCATTAAGTCTCATTTTGCCCCTCTTCTAACTTTTCTCAATATTACTATTATCCTTAGGCTTCCTTACATCTTTTGATTCCTCTGGTCCTAACCTTTTGCCTTCAAGGGAACATAGAAAGAAGTAGGGAAATAAAATAATAAGAAAAACTGCCAAAGAGAAAACTTAACTCACACGCAGAACCAACAGCTAAATAAAACTCTATAGCATAGAGAAAAGCTAACCAACTAAACAAATCCATCAAGATAATATGATGATCAGAGGGCAACAAAAAAATACAAATGACTCTGAGAAACTGGAAAACATGGACCAGTCCAGTGCACAAAATAAAAATCAGGAAGCAATGCAGAACATCGAACAACTAATCAAAGCTATGCAAACAAATATCATGGACCAACTTAACTGAAAGAAGAGATTAAGGATATAAAGAAGACACTGGGAGAACATACTGAAGAAACATGACTAAAAAGGTAAGGGATATGATGGTGAACAATGGCACAAGCCAAGAAATGAAAAAGACGCTGGACACACATGGCAGCAGACTTGAACAGGCAGAAAAAGAATTAGTGATATGGAAGAAAATACAGCTGAAATCAAAGAGATTGTAGAAAAGATAGACAAAAAGATAGAAAAAAATGCAGCATGGACTCAGGGAATTAACCGATAATACAAAACGCACAAACATACGCATTATGGGCATCCCAGAAGGAGAAGAGAAGGGAAAGGGAACAGAAGGAGTGTTGAAGGAAATAATGGCTGAAAACTTCCCAACTCTATTTAGAGAGATGGATGTGCAGAAGCACAGCGCACCCCAAATAGTATAAATCCCAACAGGCCAACTCCAAAACATATACTTGTCAAAATGTCCAATGCTCAAGACAAAGAGAAAATACTCAAGGCAGCAAGAGAAAAGAGAACTATCACATACAAGGAAAGCACAATAAGATTAAGTGCTGATTTCTCAGCTGAAACCATGGAGGCAAGAAGACAGTGGTATGACATAGTCAAAACACTAAAAGAAAAAAACTTCCAGCCACGAATTCTCTATCCAGCAAAATTGGCATTCAAAAATGAAGGAGAGTTCAAAATATTCACAGATAAACAGCAATTAAGAGAGTATGTCAAGAAGAAACCAGCACTTCAAGAAATACTAAAGGAATCTCTATAAGTTGAAAGGAAAAAACAAGGGAGAGAGAGTTGGAGGAGAGTTTAAAAACAACTGAAAACACAAAAAGAAAAACAAAACAACATGACATACATTTACCCAAAGAAAAAATGGCTGTAGTAAGAAATTCGTTACGAGTAATAACACTGAATGTTAGTGGATTAAATTCACCAATCAAAAGACACAGATTGGCAGAATGGATAAGAAAATATGATCCATCTATATGCTGTCTACAAGAAACCCACCTTTGGCCCAGGCATTCAAGGAGGCTGAAAGTGAATGGCTGGAAAACCATTTTACAAGCTAACAATAGCCAAAAAAAGGGCCATAGTAGCTATTCTAATATCAGACAAAATAGACTTTAAATGCAAAACTATTGTAAGATACAAAGATGGACACTATATTAGTAAAAGGAGTAAACTCTCAAGAAGAGAGAACAATCATCAACATTTATGCACCTAATCGGGGTGCCTCAAAATACATGCGACAAACTCTGGAAAAACTAAGAGGAGAAATAAATTCCTCTACAATTGTAGCAGGGGACTTCAACACACCACTAGCATCATTAGACAGAACACCTAGACATAGAATCAATAAAGAAACTAAGGCACTCAACAATACATTAGAAGACCTGGACTTAATAGACATATACAGAACACTACACCCAAATACAGCAGGATTTACATTCTTCTCGAGTGCTCATGGAACATACACCAAAATAGACAACAAGCTCGGTCATAGAACAACACTCAATGAATTCAGAAAGATTGAGATTATACAAAGTAATTTCTCTGACCACAACGGAATGAATTCGGAAATCACTAACGGCCAGAGAAACAGGTTAAGCACAAGGATATGGAAGTTAAACAACACACTCTTAGACAAACAGTGGGTCAAAGAGGAAATCTCAAAAGAAATCAGCAACTACATTGAAACTAATGAAAACAACAACACAACATATTAAAACCTGTGGGATGCAGCGAAAGCAGTCCTGAAAGGGAAGTTCATAGCCATGAATTCATATATTAAAAAAGAAGAAAGAGCTAAAATTGAAGACATAACTGCACACTTGGAGGAATTGGAAAAACAACAACAAACTAAACCTAAAGGAAGTAGAAAGCAGGAAATAACCAAGATTCGAGCAGAACTAAATGAAATAGAGAATAAGAAAGCACTGGAAACAATAAACAAAACCAAAAGCTGGTTCTTCGAGAATATCAACAAAATTGACAAACCCTTAGCCAGACTAACAAAGAAAAAGAGAGAACAGATGCAAATACATAAAATAAGGAATGATCAAGGTGATATCACTACTGACCCCACAGAAATAAAGAGTATCATAAGTGGATACTTTGAAAAATTATATGCCAACAAGAATGACAATTTAGAGGAAATGGACAAGTTTCTAGAAACCCACAAACAGCCGACATTGATAAAAGAAGAAATAGATGAACTCAACAGTCCAATTACAAGTAAAGAGATAGACTCAGTCATTAAAAACCTCCCAACTAAGAAGAGACCAGGACCAGATGGCATCACAGGTGAATTCTAACAAACATTCCGGAAAGAGCTAACACTAATTCTACTTAAGCTCTTCCAAAAAATAGAAATAGAAGGAATATTGCCTAACTCATTCTATGATGCCATCATTACCCTAATACCAAAACCAATTAAATATACCACAAGAGAGGAAAATTACAGACCAATTTCTCTAACGAACCTAGATGCTAAAATCCTTAACAAAATACTTGCTAATCGCATTGAACAACATATCAAAAGGATTATACACCATGACCAAGTGGGTTTCATCCCGGGTATGCAAGAATTGTTCAATAAAAGAAAATCAATCAATGTAAAACACCACATAAACAGATTGAAAGAAAAAAATCACATGATCATCACTATAGATGTAGAAAAAGCATTCTACAAAATACAGCACCCTTTCCTCATAAAAACACGACAAAAGATAGGAATAGACGGAAACTTTCTGAAAATGATAAAGGGTATATATGAAAAACCCAAAGCTAACATCATTTTCAATGGTGAAATCCTAAAAGCCTTCCCTTTGAGATTGGGAACAAGACAAGGATGCCCACTATCACCACTCCTATTTAACATTGTCTTAGAACAATGTTAGTACTTGCACGAGCACTGAGACAAGAAAAGGACATAAAAGGCATCCAGATTGGAAAAGAAGAGGTAAAATTTCAATATTTGCAGATGATATGAGCCTATACATAGAAAGCCCTGAGAAATCTACAACAAGGCTTCTAGAACTTATAAAGGAGTTCGTAATGTTGCAGGGTATAAGATCAATGCTCAAAAATCAGTAGCATTTCTGTACACCAATAACGAGCAAAGTGAGGTGGAAATCAGGAAAAAAAAATACCATTTACAATAGTAAATAAAAGAATCAAATACCTAGGAATAAATTTAACTAAAGATGTAAAGGACTTATATACAGAAAACTACACAACACTGTTAAAGGAAATCAAAGAAGACTTAAATAAATGGAAACATATTCCCTGTTCATGGATAGGAAGACTAAACATCATCAAGATGTCTATCCTATCCAAACTAATCTACAGATTTAATGCAATCCCAATAAAAGTCAACACTGTATTTTTAAGGAACTGGAAAAACTAAACACGAAATATATTTGGAGAGGCAAGAGGCCCCGAATTGCCAAAGGCATATTGAAAAAGAAAAATGAAGTTGGAGGTATCACACTACCTGCCTTTAAAACATACTACAGGGAAGCGGCTGTGGCTCAATCAGTAGGGCTCCCGTTTACCATATGGGAGGCCCCGGGTTCAGTTCCCGGGGCCTCCTGGTGAAGGCAAGCCCGCCCGCACAGTGTGGTTAGCTGACCCAGCGAGCACAAGCAGCAAGGGGGGGATAAATGAATAAATAAATAAAATCTTTAAAAAAAAAAAAAAAAAAAAAAACATGCTACAAAGCCACAGTGATCAAAACTGCGTGGTATTGGCACAAGGATAGACTTACTGACCAATGGAACTGAATTGAGAGTTCTGATATAGATCCTCGCATATACAGCCATCTGATATTTGACAAGGCCACAAAGCCCACTCAGTTGGGAGAGAATGGCCTCTTTAACAGGTGGTGCTTGGAGAACTGGTTATCCATATCCAAAAGAATGAGAGAAGAATACCATCTCACACCTTATACAAAAACAACTCAAGATGGATCAAAAATCTAAATATAAGAGCCCAAACCATAAAGACCTTGGAAGATAATGTAGGGAAGCATCTACAGGAACTTGTAATAGGAAATGGTTTCATGAACTTCACAGCCAAAGCACAAGCAGCAAGAGAAAAAATAGATAAATGGGATCTCCTCAAAATTAAAAACTTCTGCACCTCAAAGGATATTATTAAGAAAATAAAAACGCAGCGTACCCAATGGGAAAAAATATTTGGCAAGCATATATCTGATAGGAGCCTAATAACCTGCATATATAAAGAAATCCTACACCTTGAAAATAAAAGGACAAACACCCCTTTTAAAAAATGGGCAAGTGCTTGAAAAGACACTTCTCCAAGGAAGAAATACAAATGGCTAAAAAGCACATGAAAAAATGTTCAACATCGCTTGCTATCAGGGAAATGCAAATCAAAACTACAGTGAGATACCATCTTACACTCATCAGAATGGCAGCTATTACAAAAACAGGAGACACTAAATGTTGGAGAGGATATGGAGGAATAGGAACCCTCATCCACTGCTGGTGGGACTGCGGTATGGTCCAGCCACTGTGGAGGACACTTTGGCGGTTCCTCAGAAAACTAACAATAGATCTTCCATATGATCCAGCAATTCCACTGCTGGGTATATACCCAGAAGAACTGAAAGCAAAGACACAAACAGATATATGCACACCAATGTTCATAGCGGCATTGTTTAGCATTGCCAAAAGTTGGAATCAGCCACGGTGCCCATCAATAGACGAATGAATAAGCAAAATGTGGTACATACATACAATGGAATATTACTCAGCTGT
>JAKSZT010040477.1:740837-757101 GCA_026826555.1 Tolypeutes matacus
TTGATGAATGAAAATGCTCTAAAATTGCTTGCTGTGATGAATGTACAACTCTGTGATAAAACCAAAAATACACTTTAGATGTTTTGTAATGTATATGAATATACCTCCATAAAATTGCTTTTAAAACACACACAAAAATTCTTTCTTGTTAGAAAGAGTGTGTTTCTCACTATTGAAAGAACTCCACTTTTTTTCCTATTATTATTTTTTCCTATTATTATTATTATTATATTATTATTGAAGGAACTCCACTTTTTTTCCTATTACTCTACAATGCCTACACGAGTTAAATATTCATCTCATTAAGTCTCATTTAGCCCCTCTTCTAACTGTATTTTCTTCCATATCACTAATTCTTTTTCTGCCTGTTCAAATCTGCTGCCATGTGTGTCCAGCGTCTTTTTCATTTCTTGGCTTGTGCCAATACCACGCAGTTTTGATCACTGTAGCTTTGTAGTATGTTTTAAAGTCAAGTAATGTGATACCTCCAACTTCATTTTTCTTTTTCAATATATCTTTGGCAATTCGGGGCCTCTTGCCTCTCCAAATATATTTTGTGGTTAGTTTTTCCATTTCCTTAAAAAATATAGTGTTGGCTTTTATTGGGATTGCATTAAATCTGTAGATTAGTTTGGGTAGGATAGACATCTTGATGATGTTTAGTCTTCCTATCCATGAACAGGGAATATTTTTCCATTTATTTAAGTCTTCTTTGATTTCCTTTAACAGTGTTGTGTAGTTTTCTGTGTATAAGTCCTTTACATCTTTAGTTAAATTTATTCCTAGGTATTTGATTCTTTTGTTTACTATTGTAAATGGTATTTTTTTTCCTGATTTCCTCCTCAGTTTGGTGGTTACTGGTGTACAGAAATGCTAGTGATTTTTGAGCGTTGATCTTATAACCTGCAACATTACTGAACTCCTTTATAAGTCTAGAAGCCTTGTTGTCGATTTCTCAGGGCTTTCTATGTATAGGATCATGTCATCTGCAAATAATGAAATTTTTACTTCTTTTCCTATCTGGATGCCTTTTATGTCCTTTTCTTGTCTCAGTGTCTGAATTCATTGAGTGTTGTTTTGGGGCCTAGCATGTGGTCTATTTTGGAGTATGTTCCATTTGCACTGGAGAAGAATGTAAATCCCGCTGTATTTGTGTGTAGTCTTCTCTATATGTCTATTAAGTCCAAATCTTCTAATGTATTGTTTAGTGCCTTAGTTTCTTTATTGATTCTCTGCCTAGATGTTCTGTCTAATGATGATAGTGGTGTGTTGAAATCCCCTGATATAATTGTAGAGGAATTTATTTCTCCTCTTAGTTTTTCCAGAGTTTGCCTCAAGTATTTTGAGGCTCCTCGATTAGGTGCATAAATGTTGATGATTGTTCTCTCTTCTTGAGAAATTACTCCTTTTACTAATATGTAGTGTCCATCTTTATCTCTTACAATAGTTTTGCATTTAAAGTCTATTTTTTTTCTGATATTAGAATAGCTACTCCTGCCCTTTTTTGGCTATTGTTAGCTTGTAAAATGGTTTTCCAGCCATTCACTTTCAGCCTCCTTGAATCCCTGGGCCGAAGGTGGGTTTCTTGTAGACAGCATATAAATGGATCATATTTTCTTATCCATTCTGCCAATCTGTGTCATTTGATTGGTGAATTTAATCCATTAACATTCAGTGTTATTACTCGTAACGAATTTCTTAATTCAGTCATTTTTTCTTTGGGTTAATATATGTCATATGTTGTTTTGTTTCTCTTTTTGACTTTTCAGTTGTTTTTAAACTTTCCTCCAACTCTCTCTCCCTTGTTTTTTCCTTTCAACTTTTATAGATTCCTTTATATTTCTTGAAGTGCTGGTTTCTTCTTGACATACTCTCTTAATTGCTGTTTATCTGTGAATATTTTGAACTCTCCATCATTTTTGAATGTCAATTTTGCTGGATAGAGAATTCGTGGCTGGAAGTTTTTTTCTTTTAGTGTTTTGACTATGTCATACCACTGTCTTCTTGCCTCCATGGTTTCAGCTGAGAAATCAGCACTTAATCATATTGTACTTCCCTTGTATGTGATGGTTCTCTTTTCTCTTGATGCCTTGAGTATTTTCTCTTTGTCTTGAGCATTGGACAATTTGACAAGTATATGTCTTGGAGTTGGCCTGTTGGGATTTATACTATTTGGGGTTCACTGTGCCTCCTGGATCTGCACATCCATCTCTCTCAATATAGTTGGGAAGTTTTCAGCCAAAACTTCCTTCAACACTCCTTCTGTTCCCTTTCCCTTCTCTTCTCCTTCTGGGATGCCCATAATGCGTATGTTTGTGCGTCTTGCATTATCGGTTAATTCCCTGAGACCAAACTGAATTTTTTCTATCTTTTTGTCTATCTTTTCTACAATCTCTTTGATATCAACTGTATTGTCTTCCATATCACTAATTCTTTCCTCTGCCTGTTCAATTCTGCTGCCATGTGAGTCCAGCGTCTTCTTCATTTCTTGACTTGTGTCTTTGTTTACCATCATATCCATTACCTTTTTAGGTGTGTTAGGTATTTCTTCAGTATATTCTCCCAGTGTCTTCTTTATATCTTCAATCTCTTCCTTCAGTTCTTTAAGTTCATCCATGATATTTGTTTGGATAGCTTTGATTAGTTGTTCGATGTACTGCATTGCTTCCTGGTTTTTATTTTGTGCATTGGACTGGTCCATGTTTTCCAGTTTCTCAGAGTCATTTGTATTTTTCTGTTGCCCTCTGGTCATCATATTATCTTGATGGGTTTGTTCAGTTGATTAGCTTTTCTCTATGCTCTAGAATTTTATTTAGCTGTTGGTTCTGCGTATGAGTTAAGTTTTCTCTTTGGCAGTTTTTCTTATTATTTTATTTCCTTGCTTCTTTCTATGTTCCCTTGAAGGCAAAAGGTTAGGGCCAGAGGAATCAAAAGATGTAAGGAAGGCAGAAGGATAATAGAAATATTGATAAAATTTAGAAGAGGGGTAAAATGAGACTTAATGAGATGAATATTTAACTTGTGTAGGCAGTGTAGAGTACTAGGAAAAAATATGGAGTTCCTACAATGGCCTGGGAAAACAAATGGAGGAATATATATATAGTGATTTAGAAGGCTAGAATTATGAGGAGGGAGAGAAATTGTAAAGAAAGTTCTAAAAGGTTAAAGTTAATACTAATAAAAAAAAAAGAAAAAAGAAGAAGAAGAAAACAAATTAGATGGGATAGAAATTGACACCCTTAAGTTGTGGGCCTATGAAAAAATGTTGTCTCTAAGTTCCACAACAGAAAACAGAAGGCAGAAAGTTGCAGGAAGGATATGCGATAGTTTGAAATACAGAATCAATATATACAGCGAGTGGGAAATTACTGAATAATAAGCCCAGCAAAGAAGCGACAAGCTGGCAGCATCTATTTAAAAAAAAAAAAAAAATAGAAGGAAAAAGGAAGGGGGGAGGAAAAAGGAAATAATAGCAATAGACCAGAAAGTAACAGAGAGAAACCAAAGATCCACACAGGCAAGCAGTCAAACAGAGCTAAGGGGGGTCAATGATTCCCCTAGGGTCCACGTGGATCCTTCCTGCCTACTTGTGTTTATCAATGAATTTCACCACAGGGTTCTATATGCAGGTTCTGAAGCAGCTTTTAGCTATTAAACTAAATTAAAAAGAATTTATTTTTCATTTGTTGAGGTGACCTCACTTTTTTTTTTTTAATTTTTATTTTTTTAGCCAAATGCAGGACCCAAAATAATTCCTCCTCTAGACCAACCCCCTTACGGAAGGGACCCTAGCTGGGCCCGTGAAAATTAATCAAGCACGTCCCACTTTCCGGACTCCCCAAGTTAGCTGAAGCTCTGATGTTAGTCAGTGAGGAGTGCTAAAGACGGTGGATTCCGCCTGTTCTGGCGCCCAGCTCGAGCATCACCGGGCTGCTCAGTAAATCAGTTTGAGTTCAGATTCGTGTCTGTTCTCAGACTAATGGTGCTTCAGGTCGGCTTATCTGCTCCCCAAAGCTATGGGGCGGTGCAGGCAGTCAGATGATGTCTGAAAATATAAAATACCCTTCCCTGTCTTCCAACAGAACCCTCCCTTTTTTGGGAAGTGTCCCTTCCTCCTGGCTCTGCAGCGGCCTGGGTCTTATCCCTGGGTGGCTAGGGAAATCAGCTGCGTTTCCCGACCAAAATCCCCCCTCCGGTTCACCGGGTGCTGATTAGCTCGTTTGCTCTGTTCACACAAGGTCCAAGGGGCGCCAGGCAGACAGATCCCCAGAAAATAAAACTTTTTTACCCCGCCGGCGGGTCCAAATGGCCGTTTTATTTAATTTTATTTTTTTTTCCCTAACTGCAGGGCTCAGCCGCCTGTGCCAACCTCCACCGGCAGCCTCAAAACTCACGAATCTTCACCGTTCCGTCCACGCCGCCAATCCGCGCAGATAGATGTCCCAAGCTTCTCACTCCACGCGTGCATAGCACAGACCCCCGGGCAGGACCCTGTCCACAATCCGCCTTGCTCTGGGTGCTTACGGTGTGCGCCCTCCTACACTAACGCCATCTTGGCCCCTCCTCTCAAGAAAGCATTTCTTTTTTTTTTTTTTTTTTTTTTATTATGGGTAAAAATCAAAATTCTCACAATACATACAAACATTTGCAAAATGTTATATAAATATATATGCATATATGTGTATTTCTCTTGTTCACATATGGTGATTCTAGCAATGCAAGAAATTATAACAATGAGGTGGAGCCAGTGGCCACTTGACACTTTTGGGGTAGGGAGGGGATGAGCAGTTGAAATACAGGGGCTTCTTTGGGAGTTGGAGGTTATCCTGAGTACTGTTGTGGCAATGGATGTAGGCCATTTTAAATCAAGAAAGCATTTCTTAACAAAAGGTCCAGAAGTTGTTTTCTACATTTTCTTCTAGGTGATTGACACTTGTAGCTCTTATATTTAGGTTTTTGATATGGTAGTTGAATTTTTGTTTATGGTGTGAGGTAGGAGTACCGTTTTTTTTCTTTTTCTTTTTTTTTTTTTTTGAAAATAGAGGTCCAGATTTCCCAGCATCATTTGTTGAAGAGATTATTGTATCCCAAGTGAGTGGTCTTTGCCACTTTGTCAAAAATTTGTTGGCTGTAAATTTGAAAGTTGATTTCTGAGCTCTCAATTTTATTTCATTGGTCTATATATATCTGTCCGTATTCCAGTACCATTCTGTTTTAATTACTGGGTTTTGTAATAAGTGTCAAGATCAGGAAATATGAGACCTCCAAATTAATCATCATTTTCAAGATGGCTTTGGCTATTTGGTGCCCCTTACCCTTCCATATAAATGTAATGATTGGCTTTTCCATTTCTATAAAGAAGGTTGTTGGAAATTTGATTGGGATTGTGTTGAATCTATAAATTGATTGGGGTTACATTGACACCTAAATAATATTTAGTCTTCCAATCCATGAAAACAGAATTTCCTTTCATCTATTTACATCTTATTTGATTCCTTTTAGCAATGTTTTGTAGATATCTGTGTATAATTCCTTTACATCTTTGCTAAGTTTTTTGTTTTAGTTATTATTATGAGTGAAATTCTTTTCCAAAATTTTATTAATATTGCTAATTACTAGTATATTGAAACACTACTGATTTGGGGCTGTTGATATTGTACGCTGCTACTTTGCTGAATTTACTTATTAGCTCTAGGAGCCTTGTTAAGAATTTTGCAGGATTTTCTGTATATAGGATCATATCATCTGCATATAGGGAAAGCTTTACTTCTTCCTTTCCAAATTGCATGTGTTTTATCTCTTTTTCTTGCCTAATTAACTAATTACTCTGGCAGGAACATCCATTATAATCCATTATAATATTGAATAACAGTGGGTATCCTTGTCTTGCTCCTAGTCTTAGAGAGAAAACATTGTCTTTCAAAATTAAGTAGGGTATTAGCTGTGAATTTTTTCATATGTGCTTTTTTTCATATTTTGGATGTTGTATCTTTGAGTGGCTAAGATTTATGAGATAAACATGTTTTATTTTCTTCATTCTATTAATATGGTATATTATATTAATTGATTTACTTATGTTGAATCACCTCTGCATACCTGAGGTAAACTCCATTTGATCGATACGTATAATTATTTTAATGTGCTGTCCGATTTGGTTTGTTAGTATTTTGTGGAGGATTTCTACATCTATGTTGATAAGGATATTGGTCAGCAATTTTCATTTCTTATGATATCTTTACATGGTGTATTAGTCTGCCAAAGAGGTACTGATGCAAAGTATACAAATCTGTTGGCTTTCATAAAAGGTATTTATTTAGGGTAAAAGTTTATAGTTACACTGCCATGGAAAGTCCAACTCAAGGTGCCATAAGAGGAACCTTCTCACCAAAGTCAAAAGCCATGTGTTGAAGCAAAATGGTGGGCAATCTTTGCTTGATCTCTCTTTCCTGGGCTTCCTCTTCCTCTTAAGGATCTGTGGGGATTAGCTGTAAGACATAAGCAAATGGTTCATTTCTCTCTGGGACCCAGGATCAAAAATGACAGAGCTCTATTGTGCTTCACTTTGAAAAACCTCTAAGAAAAACTTTTGAAAATTTTTAAGAACTTAAAAGGTTTTAAACAAAATTTGGCATAGCATTAATCTTTTTTCTCCTCTAATCTCATGCACAAAATAAATTCCCTTTATTTATTGAATATGCTATTCATTAAATTGGAAAAAGTTGGAGGATATTTAAATTGGTTGAAATTTTTTGGAAAAATGATATGGTGATACATTGGGGGAGATTTAGAGATACTCCTATTCTTGGTCTTGTATTTGCTTATAGAGACTTTCCCAAATGTGGTGCAAACTGTAAATTCTAATGTAAACTATAGGCCATGGTTAGTAGTAATGCTTCAATATATGTCCATCAGTTGTAACAAATATACCACAGTAATGAAAGATGCTGTTAATGAGAGAAAGTGGGGAAGGCAGAGGAGATGGGTTATATGGGAATCCTCTTTATTTTTCTGTAACATTTATGTAATCAAACTTCTTTAAAAGTAAAAACAAAAATAAATAAATGTTAAAATAAATGACAGAGCTCTCTCTCTTGTGGTGTCTTCTTGAGTAAGTGTCCATTTATATCTGCCCACCAAGCAAGTGGGGACTCAAACAGAGTCACACCTTACTGATGTGGTCAAACCAAAAGCCATAAATTAATTTTCTCAAGTAAATTAAAATCCTTTGAATTTAATATAATCAAAGGGCATCACTCCCAGAAGAATAGATTATTTTGCAAAAGAGTCTTTCTTTTTTGGGGATTCATAAAATTATCTTAAACTGCAATGTATGGCTTTGCTAAAAGGGTGATACTGGCCTGATATAATATCTTAAGAAGTGTTTCCACCTCTTCAAGTATTTGGAAGAAATTGAGCAAGATTGGTGTTAATTATTCATGGAAGGTATGATTAAATTTAATGGTGTACCCTTTGTGGTGAAATCACAAACATACCTTGTGGCCATCTCCCAGTCCTTGCATACACCCACATCTTTTCTTTTGCGTGCAGATGTTTCAAAATGTTATCATTCTACAGCCAAAGGGAGCTTTAGGTCTAATGTAACCAGCTGACCATACCTTAAGTCTGAAAGAAGGAATAAGCAGTTCTAGCTACTTATTAGGGTAGGATCACTCCATGGCATGCCTCTTCTCCTTAGAGTACAAAAATAGTCACTCTTGGGCAGCACAGTAATCTCTCCTCTCTGACAGAAGTGGGTCAAGATGAGCTTCCATCTACAGACCTTGACATGAGCAATTGTCCTCCTTGGGGGACGAACTCTAATAGGTCTCTTCTCCCACTCTTTTGGATGCTTTGTGCTATGTAAATTAGAAAGAGGTCATTTGTTGAGAATGTCTGTTCCTGAGTTTTCATGATAGATTCTATACCAACTCATTCCACAGAATTTTAGCAGAGTGAATAGAGTACACAGGGAACTATGGAATAATATACTCTTTGTCCTGTCTTTTAATGGCTTTTTAGTACCCCTTGTACAGGAGCATCTTTTTTTTTTTTTTAAACTTATTTATTTTTTATTGTGGGTAAAAATCAAAATTTTCACAATACATACCAATATTTGTAAAATGATATATAAATATATATGCATATATGTCCATTTGCTTACAAAAATGTTATATATATATATATATACATATATACATACATATACATATACATATATATATATATATATATATATATATATTTTTTTTTTTTAAGAGGTGCTTAGATTACCTAAAATATTACACGGAACCTACCAGGATTCCCATGTTCCCCACCTCCCACACCTCCCACCACATCCCACACAAACATCTCCCACAAGTGTGGCCCATCACCCTCAATGGACTTACACATCTTGGGGCCTTGCCATCAACCATGTGCCATAGACCACAGTTCACATCATAGACCACACTCTCTCCCACACAATTCTGAATGGTGTGTGCTGATTTAAAATGGCCTACATCCATTGCCACAGTGGCACTCAGGACAACCTCGAAATCCCAAAAAAGCCCCTGTATTTCAACTGCACATCCCCTCCCTGCCCCAAAAGTGTCCAGTGGCCACTGGCTCTACCTCACTGTTATAATTTCTTCCATTGCTAGAATCACCATATGTGTACAACAGAATACCATCAAATCCACTCTAGTCTATAGTTCTTCCCCCAATCCTGAGGGGAATGGCATGGTGATGTCCACTCCACCTCCAAGTGAGAGAGGGCTTATATCCCATGGATATGGTGGGTGGGATGATCCTGCCTGCAGATGCAGGCCCTCTCCATTCCCTGGGATGGCCATTTCCCATCATTGTCTCCTGTCCAGGTGACTTGGATGAGTCCATTGAGCTGTAGGGTAGGAGTTGCAGCTCCACCTAGATTTCATGCACACCTGGCACATAGTTAGGCGGGAGGCTCCAGTCTCTGGAAGTATACCTAAAAACTCCAGCATCGCATATAGGTTTGAATAGAAGGGACTGGTGAACCATGTGCAGGGAGGACTTATTTGAGTCCAATTCTGTCACTCTCAGGAGCACAGATTCCAAAATAGAGCCCACTGATAAGGCATCAGTCTCTGGGGCTATACCCACTTATATAGGACCTGGGTGTCTCCAGAGCTCTCAGGAACCCCTCAGTGTGGGGTGATATGCACATTGATGTTCTATGAGCTCCTACTGAGGTGTGTGTAAGCGTTACCTCTGGGATGACTCTCTTTGAAGTCTCTTAGCCACTTGAACTCATTTGTCTTTACCTTTTCCCCCTTTTATTCATGGTCTTTTTCCAGTTGTGTTGCCAGTTGGCACTTGGTATTAATCCCTCATTGCCAGGGAGGCTCATCCCCAGGAGTCATGCCCCATGTTGTGGGGAAGGTAATGCATTCATATGCTGAGTTTGGCTTAGAGAGAGGCCACATTTGAGCAACAAGGAGACTCTCAGGTGGCAACCCTTTGGCACCCCATAACAGTAAACTAAGTTTCAGCTACAAGAGCAAAGACTCACAAGGGTAGTCATCAATAAAAAGATCTCATTAGTGGGTCATCCTCTTTTGACAGACACTGTCCCTGCACTCATAGGACTATTGCTGCTCCCTTGGAGAATGTGGCAGAGCTCTCCAGGCTAGGAATCCAGATTCCCTCATTTATTGTGTGATTGTCCACCCAACGTGACCATGCCCCATCATTTGATCTTTTGAACAATTTTGTATATCTTTCATGTATATTTGGATGAACTAACTCCCATGAATCCCCCACCCAGGCACCCCTCACCAATAATCCCATGCAGTACCCATTGTAACCCTTCTGTGATCCAAATCTTCCATGAACATGTAGTCCATAAAATAATCAAATACACTTACTAGGCAAAAAAACAAACAAACAAACAAAAAACAATGATAAGCTTATATGCAAACATAAGGAAACTCAGGAAAAAATAAACCAAAGAAAACAAACAAACAATCAAACAAAAAACAAAACAAAACAAAATATAATTAACAGATTAGGATATTCAAAAAAATGGGGATAAAAGCAAAGGAAATGCCATATCTATATCTATATCTATATCTATATCTATATCTATATCTATATCTATATCTATATCTATATCTATATCTATATCTATATTCTTTTTCTCACTGTGTTATCGGATGTCTGGTGTGCTGTGACACCTTCCCTCTCTCAATCCCCATTGTCTCCCAAATTTTCATTTAATTTTCAAAGAAGTTTTAGGACACAACAAAGTCACACACGGAGTATCAGAGACTCCCAGATACCAAACCACCCCCCTTTCCCCACCCCATATTAAACGCCCCCCCTTTTTTTGAATGTTAGCATTGTTATAACTGTTATACAGATAGCAAAATATCGCAAACATTGTCAATGATTTACAGTATAGTTTACAATTTAGACAATACAGTTTAATAAGTTTTTATGATATTTACAATGTCCTGTGTCCATTACTGTAAGGTAATGAAAAACCTTTCCCATGACCACTAAATACCCCATTAGATCTTAACTGTTCCTTCCTCCCCACCCCCCTGGGATATGTGAAACTACCCTGTCTTGACTCATGGAATGTCAAGATTCATAGTTGCATGCCCTGGGTATTAGAACCTGCCCTTCCTAATCTACCCACCTGTCATAGCTGCACCACCAAACTCAGTAATATCACTACCCATCTGTCCTATCCTTCAATATGCAACTCTACTCTATCCCTTTACCATAGCTTACATCCATACGTGTGATGGCTCAAAGCCTGCTCTTCTCTTACTCTCCCTTGTTAACCTATCTTTCAGACAATGGTTCTCAGAGACTGCTCACTTTCCTCAGTTCAGATCAGTGAGGTCATATACTGTTCATCCTTCAGTGCCTGGCTTGCTTCACTGAACATATGTCTTCAAGATTCATCCACGTTATTCCATGTGTTAGCACTTTGTTCTTTCTTACAGCTGAGTAATATTCCACTGTATGTATGTACCACATTTTGCTTATCCATTCGTCTGTTGATGGGCACCGTGGCTGATTCCAACTTTTGGCAATGGTGAACAATGCCGCTATGAACATTGGTGTGCATATATCTGTTTGTGTCTTTGATTTCAGTTCTTCTGGGTATATACCAAGCAGTGGAATTGCTGGATCATACAGAAGACCTATTTTTAGTTTTCTGAGGAACCGCCAAACTGTCCTCCACAATGGCTGGACCATACCACAGTCCCACCAGCAGTGGATGAGGGTTCCTCTTCCTCCATATCCTCTCCAAAATTTATTGTCTCCTGTTTTTTTAATAGCTGCAATTCTGATGGGTATAAGATGGTATCTCATTGTAGTTTTCATTTGCATTTCCCTGATAGCAAGCGATGTTGAGCATTTTTTCATGTGCTTTTTAGCCATTTGTATTTCTTCCTTGGAGAAGTGTCTTTTCAGGTCACTTGCCATTTTTTAAATGGGTTGTTTGTCCTTTTATTTTCAAGGTGTAGGATTTCTTTATATATGCAGGATATTAGGCTTCTATCAGATAAATGGTTGCCAAATATTTTCTCCCATTGGGTAGGCTGCCTTTTTATTTTCTTAATAATATCCTTTGAGGTGCAGAAGTTTTTAATTTTGATGAGATCCCATTTATCTATTTTTTCTCATGCCACTCGTGCTTTGGCTGTGAAGTTCATGAAACCATTTCCTATTACAAGGTCCTGTAGATGCTTCCCTACATTATCTTCCAAGGTCTTTATGGTTTTGACTCTTATATTTAGATCTTTGATCAATCTTGAGTTGATTTTTGTATAAGGTGTGAGATGGTATTCTTCTCTCATTCTTTTGGATATGGATATCCATTTCTCCAAGCACCACTTGTTAAAGAGGCCATTCTCTCTCAACTGAGTGGGCTTCGTGTCTTTGTCAAATATCAGATGACTGTTTATGCGAGGATCTATATAAGAACTCTCAATTCAGTTCCATTGGTCAGTAGGTCTATCCTTGTGCCAATACCACGCAGTTTTGTTCACTGTAGCTTTGTCGTATGTTTTAAAGGCAGGTAGTGTGATACCTCCAACCTCATTTTTCTTTTTCAATATGTCTTTGGCAATTCGGGGCCTCTTGCCTCTCCAAATATATTTTGTGGTTAGTTTTTTCAGTTCCTTAAAAAATACAGTGTTGACTTTTATTGGGATTGCATTAAATCTGTAGATTAGTTTGGGTAGGATAGACATCTTGATGATGTTTAGTCTTCCTATCCATGAACAGGGAATATTTTTCCATTTATTTAATTCTTCATTGATTTCCTTATCAGTGTTGTGTAGTTTTCTCTATATAAGTCCTTTACATTTTAGTTAAATTTATTCCTAGGTATTTGATTCTTTTATTTACTATTGTAAATGGTATTTTTTTTCCTGATTTCCTCCTCAGTTTGCTCTTTATTGGTGTATAGAAATGCTACTGATTTTTGAGCATTGATCTTTTAGCCTGCAACATTACTGAACTCCTTTATAAGTTCTAGAAGCCTTATTGTAGATTTTTCAGGGCTTTCTATGTATTGTGTCATGTCATCTGAAAATAATGAAATTTTTACTTCTTCTTTTCCAATCTGGATGCCTTTTATGTCCTTTTCTTGTCTCAGTGCTCACACAAGTACTTCTAAGACAGTGTTAAATAGGAGTGGTTATAGTGGTTATCCTTGTCTAGTTGCCTATCTCAGAGGGACGTCTTTTAGGATTTCACCATTGAAAATGATGTTAGCTTTGGGTTTTTCATATATACCCTTTATCATATTCAGAAAGTTTCCTTCTATTCCTATCTTTTGCTGGTGTTTTTACTAGGAAAGAGGGCTGTGTTTTGTCGAATGCTTTTTCTGCATCTAGAGAGATGATCATGTGCTTTTTTTCTTTCAATCTGTTTATGTGGTGTGTTACATTGATTGGTTTTCTTATATTGAACCATCCTTACATCCCTGGGATGAAACCCACTTGGTCTTGGTGTTTAATTCTTTTGATATGTTGTTGAATGCGATTAGCAAGTATTTTGTTGAGGATTTTATCATCTAGGTTCATTAGAGAAATTGGTCTGTAATTTTACTTTCTTGTGGTATATTTATTTGGTTTTGCTATTAGGGTAATGTTGACATCATAGAATGAGTTAGGCAATATTTCTTCTACTTCTATTTTTTGGAAGAGCTTAAGTAGAATTGGTGTTAGCTCTTTCCGGAATGTTTGGTACAATTCAGCTGTGAAGCCATCTGGTCCTGGGATCTTCTTAGTTGTGAGGTTTTTGATGACTGAGTCTATCTCTTTACTTGTAATTAGACTGTTGAGTTCCTCTATTTCTTCTTTCATCAATGTCGGCTGTTTGTGGGTTTCTAGAAACTTGTCCATTTCCTCTAAATTATCATTCTTGTTGGCATATAATTTTTCAAAGTATCCTCTTATGATATGCTTTATTTCTGTGGGGTCAGTAGTGATATCCCCTTGTTCATTCCTTGTTTTATGTATTTGCATCTGTTCTTTTTTTTTCTTTGTTAGTCTGCCTAAGGGATTGTCAATTTTGTTGATATTCTCAAAGAACCAACTTTTGCTTTTCTTTATTGTTTCCAGTGCTTTCTTATTCTCTATTTCATTTAGTTCTGCTCTAATCTTGGTTATTTCCTGCTTTCTACTTCCTTTAGGTTTAGTTTGTTGTTGTTTTTCCAATTCCTCCAAGTGTGCAGTTATGTCTTCAATTTTAGCTCTTTCTTCTTTTTTAATATATGAATTTATGGCTATGAACTTCCCACTCAGGACTGCTTTCGCTGCATCCCATAGGTTTTGATATGTTGTGTTGTAATTTTCATTAGTTTCAAGGTAGTTACTGATTTCTTTTGTGATTTCCTCTTTGATCCACTGTTTGTCTAAGAGTGTGTTGTTTAACTTCCATATCATTGTGCCTAACCTGTTTCTCTGGCCCTTAGTGATTTCCGACTTTATTCTGTTGTGGTCAGAGAAATTACTTTGTATAATCTCAATCTTTCTGAATTCATTGAGTGTTGTTCTATGACTTAGCATGTTGTCTGTTTTGGAGTATGTTCCATGTGCACTCGAGAAGAATGTAAATCCTGCTGTATTTGGGTGTAGTGCTCTGTATATGTCTATTAAGTCCAGGTCTTCTAATGTATTGTTGAGTGTCTTAGTTTCTTTATTGATTCTCTGTCTAGATGTTCTGTTTAATGATGATAGTGGTATGTTGAAGTTCCCTGCTATAATTGTAGAGGCACTTATTTCTCCTCTTAGTTTTTCCAGAGTTTGCCGCATGTATATTGAGGCACCCTTATTAGGTGCGTAAATGTTGATGATTGTTCTCTCTTCTTGAGAGATTACTCCTTTTACTAATATGTAGTGTCCATCTTTGTCTCTTATAATAGTTTTGCATTTAAGTCTATTTTGTCTGATATTAGAATAGCTATTCCTGCCCTTTTTTTGGCTATTTTTAGCTTGTAAAATTGTTTTCCAGCCATTCACTTTCAGCCTCCTTGAATCCCTGGGACGAAGGTGGGTTTCTTGTAGACAGCATATAAATGGATCATATTTTCTTATCCATTCTGCCAATCTGTGTCTGTTGATTAGTGAATTTAATCCATTAACATTCAGTGTTACTACTCATAACAAATTTCTTACTTCAGCCATTTTTTCTTTGGGTTAATGTATGTCATATGTTGGTTTGTTTGTCTTTTTGTTATTTCAGTTGTTTTTAAACTCTTCTCCAACTCTCTCTCCCTTGTTTTTTCCTTTCAACTTTTAGAGATTCCTTTATATTTCTTGAAGTGCTGGTTTCTTCTTGACATACTCTCTTAATTGCTGTTTATCTGTGAATATTTTGAACTCTCCATCATTTTTGAATGCCAATTTTGCTGGATAGAGAATTCGTGGCTGGAAGTTTTTTTCTTTTAGTGTTTTGACTATGTCATACCACTGTCTTCTTGCCTCCATGGTTTCAGCTGAGAAATCAGCACTTAATCTTATTGTACTTCCCTTTTATGTGATGGTTCTCTTTTCTCTTGATGCTTTGAGTATTTTCTCTTTGTCTTGAGCATTGGACAATTTGACAAGTATATGTCTTGAAGTTGGCCTGTTGGGATTTATACTATTTGGGGTGTGCTGTGCTTCCTGGATCTGCACATCCATCTCTCTCAATAGGGTTGGGAAGTTTTCAGTCATTATTTCCTTCAACACTCCTTCTGTTCCCTTTCCCTTCTCTTCTCCTTCTGGGATGCCCATAATGTGTATGTTTGTGTGTTTTGTATTATCAGTTAATTCCCTGAGTCCATGCTGGGTTTTTTCTGTCTTTTTGTCTATCTGTTCTACTATGTCTTTGATTTCAGCTGTATTGTCTTCCATATCACTAATTATTTCCTCTGCCTGTTCAAATCTGTTGTTATGTGAATCCAGCATCTTTTTGATTTCTTGGATTGTGCCATTGTTCACCATCATATCCATTACCTTTTTAGGCATGTTTGCAATTTCTTCAGTATGTTCTCCCAGTCTTCTTCATATCCTTAATCTCTTCCTTCACTTCTTTAAGTTGGTCCATGATATTTGTTTGGATAGCTTTTATTAGTTGTTCGATGTTCTGCATCACTTCCTGGTTTTTATTTTGTTCATTGGAGTGGTCCATGTTTTCCTGTTTCTCAGAGTCATTTATATTTTTTTGTTGCCCTCTGGTCATCATATTATCTTGATGGGTTTGTTCAGTTGGTTAGCTTTTCTCTATGCTCTAGAGTTTTATTTAGCTGTTGGTTCTTTGTGTGAGTTAAGTTTTCTCTTTGGCACTTTTTTCATGTTTTATTTCCTTGCTTATTTCTATGTTCCCTTGGAGGCAAAAGATTATTAGGGTCAGAGGAATCAAAATATGTAAGGAAGGCAGAAAGATAATAGTAATATTGATAAAAGTTATAAGAGGGGCTAAATGAGACTTAATGAGATGAATATTTAACTCGTGTAGGCATTGTAGAGTAATAGGAAAAAAAGTGGAGTTCCTTCAATAATAATATAATAATAATAATATTAGGAAAAAATAATAATAGGAAAAAAAGTGGAGTTCTTTCAATAGTGAGAAACACACTCTTTCTAACAAGAAAGAATTTTTGTGTGTGTTTTAAAAGCAATTTTATGGAGGTATATTCATATACATTACAAAACATCTAAAGTGTATTTTTGGTTTTATCACAGAGCTGTACATTCATCACAGCAAGCAATTTTAGAGCATTTTCATTCATCAA
>JAKSZT010040477.1:757201-789643 GCA_026826555.1 Tolypeutes matacus
TGTACATTCATCACAGCAAGCAATTTTAGAGCATTTTCATTCATCAAAAACACCTATCCCCTGCAGTACATAACCTCTAATCTAATTACAGAAAAGCAGAGTTTGAGTTTCACAGTGGTTCCTCTAACACAGATATAAAACTAATATCCAATATATTTGGAGAAGACAGTTCAAATCAGTGATGAAATATGAAATAAATATTTGATTTTCAGATTATAAATTGAACAATTGATTTAGGTTTAATGGTCTACTTAATTTTATGTATTTCATTTAACAATCCAATGATGCTTTCATACAATGGGAATTATACTTGATTCTTTCATATCACATATAAACTCGCTATAGACAATAAAAAGCAAATATCAAATATGTGCAAGTATGACTTCATTCCATTGTTCAGTATTGTATGGATTTTCCTACTTTGTCTAAGTCTAAGTAGCAGATATCTAATCAAAAACTAATATGCATAGCTCTGTAAAGTTGTAGAAAATACATATTGTGACATTGCTGAGATTTGAAAAATGTACTTGATCCCAACCATGTTATCTAAAGGTGCTTATAACCTCTAGCTTTTAAAACAAAGCTACATGTGATAATGTTACATTTTAATTAATCTTTGAAAATGGCTAATAGATCAATGACAGTCCAGAGCAGGAAACAACTGTGTGTCTTTGAGTAATATAAGATCATTTTACTAGTGATGTGACGGCTACATTTAGTTTATAAAGAAAAGACAGAATGTGGTTAAGAGGAAGAGAAGATATTTAATGCTTGAGGGTGAATAGCAGGACATGCAACAAACAAATGGATATTGCCTGTTATAGTAGAACACAAAGAAATGTGATCACGAGACTGCGGGATATTTTTAGGAAAAATAGGAATGCACAGAGAAGGCAATAGTATGGAGAAAATATATATCATTGCTGACTTAAAATTGTGTATTACATAATCAGTGGTCCAGAGGGAAATGTGAATTTCTAGAGGTGGGAGGATGAGAAAATAAAGTGAGATTGTGAGTAACCCATGGTCAGAAATGAAAGCTCTTCATTCACAGAGTGCAAGTGCTGAGCGTCAAGAAAGAGAAGGACTTAATTTTGGCAATTTTAATCTGAGTCACTAGGAAAAATTGATAAAAATAACAAATTTACTGGTTTCCAATTTGAAGATACATCATGGTAGAAGATGGTACTTTAATTTTTATACATATTGAGGTTAGGTTGATGGCAATACATCAAATGAATTAGATATCTAAAATCAGAGATAAGGAAAAGTATGTGCTGCACTTGGAGGGATAGGTGGAAACAAGAATGGATGTGGTCACAGGAAAAGTAGAAAAGAGGAGAATTATAGAATAACTGCAATGTAAATATGAAGAAAAGAAAGAATGTAATGATATAGAAAGGAGACTCAAAAGGGTGAGCAGTTAGATAATTATGGTAAAGAAGAGGAATACCTGCAGATAGTTTGATATAAAAATAAAATAAGCATACATAGATATAAGTGGTATAAATAATACAGATATTAGAGATGATAGTTATAAAGATGGATATAGTTATAGATATAAGTAGAGCTCTGGCTATGGATATGGACATAGATTACATGGCCACAGGTTCCAATTTTCATAAGAACAGGTCAGTATATACCCTTTATCCCAGTGTAATATCTACCTACTGTTTTACTCTCAAAAATGTCTACATTTGGATAATAATTTTATTATCCCAATGGATAGAGATATGCATAAATTTAGGTATATGTATGTGTGTATGCACAATAGTGTGTAAATTTCTGTGTATACATAAGTATGTCTATATTATATAGATAGATATCTAGACAGAATCATTTTTCTATGAATTATTTCAATTCTTCTTATGAAAACAATATAAAGAATGTGCTAATTAATTTTGTCAATATTATGTATACTGGAAACATGTTTTATGACATAAATTTCTAAGTGTCCCTTTAACCTCTGTATTTCTCAAGCTGTAGATGATGGGGATTAACATTGGAGTAATAACCCCATACAGCCTGGAGATAAGCCTTTCTCTGGCTGCAGAGTGATAACTAGAGGAAGAGCGGTCATATGTAAATGTTACTGGGCCATAAAACAAACATGCCACAAGGGCCTGGGATAGGCATGTGGAGAAGGCTTTGCTCTTCCCTTCAGCTGACTGGATCTTTAGGATGGCAGATATGATGTAGATATAAGAAATAAGGGTGATCAAAGAATCACTGATCCCTAATATACCTTCAACCACTAAAACAAGCATCTCTACGAGGTACGTGGAATAACAGGAGAGCGTCACTACTTGCGCTTTGTCAAAATAATACTGTTTAACTTGGTTGGACTTACAGAAAGACAGGCGGGAGGTGAACACCATATGCAAAAGGGAATTAAGAAACCCTGCTTCTGGGTCAGGGTTTCGTACGTAGCAGAGCAGCTGCCTCGCTGCGATCTATTGAAAGTCAGCCCTCGACACAAGGGTTTGAATAAAAAGAAAAAAAAAAAAAAAAGAAGAAGAAGAAGAAGAAAAGAAACCCTGCTGCGCACGTTCCAGCTGTCATCTGCGCACAGCGTGCCTTAGTCATGGTGAAGGTGTAATGAAGGGGATGGCATATGGCCACATACCGGTCACTTATGACCGTCACAGAGAGAAGGAAAACCTCGCTTCCTACTAGGGCCGCCAGGAAATAAAGCTGCAAAGCAAACCCAACAAAAAGAAATGCATTGCTTCTAGGTCAGGAGGTTCTCAAGTATCTTGGGAACAGTAGCTGATGGGCAGAATATGTCTAAGAGGGACAGATTTGCCAAGAAGTAATACATGGGTGTGTCAGCTGTTTCTCAATCCCAGTGGTGAGAAGAATGGTATCGTTACCCACCAAGGTCACCTGATAAATAAGAGCAAAAACCACAAAGAGAGGGTAGCGCACATTGGTGAGATCAGGGAGCCCTATGAGGATAAATTCATTCACGGTAGTGAGACTGTCGACATCCATCTCTTCTTCCACAACGCTCTTATTGGAGCAAATGAAGCCAAAAGAGATTAAAATAAAAATTTATGAACCTAGGGATGACGAACAAGTGAAGAATAGTTTGGGGTTAAATTGATGAATTGTGTTGGTCCTATTTTATTACAAATGTCAGTTATTAGAATTATTGATAAAAACATACAGTGCAGCTATTATGTTTCTAGGAATATTCATGCTCAGTTCCTTACCATGAAACATTGTTGATCTTTCCTTTATATATGAACATTAACGTATTTTATTCCCAAAAAGCGTACCTTAATATACATTAAATACAAATTTTAAACAAATATAATTTAGCCTATGTAATATAAATAAAGCCTAGTTGGTATGTCTGCATGTGACCACAAAAACAGGTATATTTGCTTATATATGCAACTCCCTTTCCCCTTAAAACTTAAATATTTGATAATATGGAGTTTCTAAGTCTTTTATGCTCTCATTTACTCTTGTTATATTTTCTAATTACATTTTATTATACCATAATAGCCCAAATAATCAGAATATTTATGATTATTTACAAAAAGCATTACTTTACTTGAAAGTCTGCAATTGATACTTATGTACATGTCTTACTGATGCTTTAAAAAGTATCTTTGTTTTTGTTTGTTTAAATTGCCTTTATGTTCTCCTATTTTTCCTCACATAGAAAATATAATGCAGATATGTGTGTCATCAAGAATGGCACATAGAAGAAAGGATTGATCATAAAGATAAAAAAGAATATAAAAAGCAATTTAAAATCCATAGGCAGAAAATTTAAAGCTCAGTTATCAATGTTACAAAAAGATAAACAACACAGAAAAAAACCACAACAAGGTTCCTTAAAGGATGATTTTCTTTTAATACTTGCATGTGTGTGTTTTCACCTAACATTAACTATTTGACATATATAAAGAAAGTTAAAAAAATTACAAAAACACAAGAACAGAGTTTTAGAGGTAGTTTTTTATAAAAGGTGAATACAATTAAATTTTTTGAAAAATGTGAAATAATGTACAGAATGGTTGTTTGCAGTTAAGCAAGGTATGCATGATATATGCATACACATGTGCAAAACCAGATGATATACTACAAACTTGGAAAAAACTAATTTGTTCTGTGTTTTTAAAAAATCAAAAGTTGATGATAGAAATGTCAAATTAAAATTATGTTTAGAAAATAAAATGCAAAATCAGTTGTTACGGCTCCTCTACACTACCACTCTCCCCTAATTTCTTTTATCTGGTAGGAATTCTTCATTATTTCTTAACTCAGATAAAATATATATAATGCAATTTTTTCCACTAGAAATATTTAAATAAGAATTGCTGAGATTCATTGGAAAATGCTATTACTCTTTCCTTAATGGCATTGTTACTATTACTATACTTTCCTTTTCTTAAAGACTAGCAGATCTATGTCTTACTTGAGAGAAAGGTCTTTTCAGTGATACAGTTGAAATAATGAAACTTTTCAAAGAAAATTATATACAAAGCACAAAATGCTTAGATAATATTACTCAATGAACAAAAGTTTGTTAAACGAGTGAATGAAGATCGAAGCAAAGGAACATCTGCAGCATTAATTCTCAACTTCACTAATGTTTGATTCTACAAAGTATTTTATATTATATTTTAATACTTTCAAAAGATGATAATGAATATAAAAAATAATGGCACTTTTTTTTTACAAGAAGCGTTTATGTTTTGAGAGAGTAAATACAACTTTTATATTAAGTACGCATTTTCCTTTACACCCACATTTACTAATTTGACTTAATTTTTCTAAACAAGGATAATAAGAAATAAGTCAAACCCTTACAACAGGTGGGTTCTAGATCAGGTTATATGAAAAACATGTATCCTCAAAAAATGAAAATATTTTTACTTAAATTTCATCATTTAATGTATAAAATTCTTAAGTCAAAATTCTGGTCTCAGTGCAAAAAACTCAGAATTTTTTCATGTGTGGAGGGAAGTTATTTAACAAACCCTTCCTTCTGAAGCAAACATAATTAAATCTCAGTTACTTGCCATATAATTAGAAAAGTAGAGGACATATTTTGTTAACAATTTATTGTTCAGGAAAAGATTCTGTAACTTCCCTTAAGTCAATAGCTTATTTGTTCTAGAAGCAAAAAGACCTTATAAAGTTCAGTCTCCCAAATTGCTGTATGAAATTACTAGGTGTAGCTAAGCATATAAATACATGAATTATACATATTGATGTCATATTTTTAAATAGTTATAAACAGTCAAACATTTAAGGAGTATCCAGAGCAAGAGATGTGTGGATACCCTTATATTGGAAATTAACCAGGAATTAAGCTTTCCTATTATATTTGTGTCACTTACATGTTTACATATGGTCAAAGGCAAACATAACATAGATGAATCTTCTCCCTCTAATAAATATTTACTTCAAGTTTCCAGCTTTTGGTTTTATTTTTTTCTACTGCTTTCTTATTGTCTATTTCATTTAGTTGTGCTCTAATCTTTGTTATTTCCTTCTTTCTACTTCCTTTAGGTTTAGTTTGTTGTTGTTTTTCCAATTCCTCCAAGTGTTCAGTTAGGTCTTCAATTTCAGCTCTTTGTCCTTTTTTATATATATGTATTTAAGACTATGAACTTCCCTCTCAGGACAGCATTAGCTGTGTCCCATAGGTTTTCATCTGTTGTGTTGTCATTTTCATTTCTTTCAAGGTAGTTAGTGATTTCTTTTGAGATTTCCTCCT
Organism: Tolypeutes matacus; assembly: GCA_026826555.1. Lineage (NCBI taxonomy): Eukaryota > Metazoa > Chordata > Mammalia > Cingulata > Chlamyphoridae > Tolypeutes > Tolypeutes matacus. Next base: position 762,942 of record JAKSZT010040477.1, read on the forward strand.
TGACCCACTATTTGTCTAAGATTGTGTTGTTTAACTTCCATATCTTGTGCCTAATCTGTTTCTCTGGCCCTTAGTGATTTCCAATTTCATTACATTGTGGTCAGAGAAATTACTCTGTATAATCTCAATCTTTCCGAATTCATTTTGAGTTGTTATCTGGCCTATCATGTTGTCTATCTTGGAGTATGATCCATGTGCACTTGAGAAGAATGTAAATCCTGCTGTATTGGGGTGTAGCATTCTGTATATGTCTATTAGGTCCAGGTCCTCTAATGTACTTTTCAGAGTCTTTGTTTCTTTATTGATTCTCGGTCTAGATGTTCTGTCTAATGGTGATAATGGTGTATTAAAGTCCTCCACTATAATTGTAGTGGTATTTTTTTTCTTTGAGTACCTTGACTATGTCATACCACTATCTTCTTGCCTCCATGGTTTCAGATGAGAAATCAGCACTTAATCTTATGTTGCTTCCCTTGTATGTGATGGTTCTCTCTTCTCTTGCTGCCTTGAATACTTTCTCTTTGTCTTGAGCATTGGACATTTTGATAATTATATGTCTTGGAGTAAACCTTTTAGGATTTATACTGTTTGGTGTGAGCTGTGCTTTGTGGACATGTACATCCATCGCCCTCAATAAGGTTGAGAAATTTTCAGCCATTATTTCCTTCAACACTCCTTTTGTTCCCTTTCCCTTCTCTTCTCCTGGGATGCCTATAATACATATGTTTGTTCATTTTGTGTTGTCAGTTAAATCCTTATATCCCTGCTGGATTTTTTCTATCTTTTTATGTATCTGTTCTACTATCTGTTTGATTTCAGATGGTATTGTCTTCCACATCAATAATTTTTTCTTCTGCCTGTTCAAATCTGCTGTTATGTGAATCCAGCATTTTTTGATTTCTTGGATTGTTCCACTCATCACCATCATATCCATTATCTTTATATGTATGTTTACAATTTCTTCGGTATGTTCTCCCAGTGTCATCTTAATATCCTTAATCTCTTCTTTCACTTCATTATATTGGTCCATAATATTTGTTTTGACAGCTTTGATTATTTGTTCGATGTTCTGCATCTCTTCCTGGTTTTTAGTTTGTTGATTGGAATGATCCATGTGTTCCTGTTTCTCAGTATGGTTTGTAAATTTTTGTTGCCCACTGGTCATCATTTTATCTTGATGGATTTATCAGTTGATTAGCTTCTCCCTCTGCTGTAGAGTTTTATTTAGCTGGTGGCTCTGTGTGTGTGTTAAGTTTTCTTTTTGACACTTTATTCTTCTTGTTCTATTTCCTTGCTTTTTTCTATGTTCCCTTGAAGGAAAAAGATTAGGGCCAGAGGAATTGAAAGAGGTTAGAAAGGAAAAAGGATAATAGTAATATTGATAAAAGTTAGAAGAGGGGCTGTATCAAACTTAGTAAAATGAATATTTAACTCATGTAGGCAGTGTAGAGTAATAGGGGGGGGGGGAAAGTGGAGTACTTACAATGGAATGGAAAACCAAATAGGGAAAAATATATAGAATGTTTTAAAATATCAGAATGTTGAGGAGAGAGGGAAAGAGTAAAGAAATGGCTGAAAAGAAAAAGTTAATTAAAAAAAGAAAAGAAAAGAAAACAGAATAGACAAGATAGAAATTGACACCCCTGAACTTGAGATCTAATGAAAAAGTTGGAATGTAAGAACCACAACAGAAAGCAAAAGGTGGAAAGATGAAGGAAGTTAAATAGACAGCACTGGTAGACAAAATCTCTACAAACAGAAAATAGAAAATCAAGGATCAAGAAGCACAGCAAAGAAGAAACAAGATAGCAGCACCTAATTTTAAAAAAAGGCAGAGGGGGGGAGAGGAAAGAAAAGCAAGAAACAAACAAAGAAAAACCAAACAAACACACAAGCATGCAGTCAAACAAAGCTAAGGAAGAACAGTGTTCCTTTTTGGGCCTTTGTGAAGCCTCTCAGACTGTGTTCATTAATCACTTATCCTGCTGCCTTCTTTCTGTAGGTTTTGAGGAAGATTTTAGGGATTAAATTAAGTTAAAATATTTTTTTGAAGAAATAAGGGACCCAAAAGAAGGCCTCTTCTGGACCACCCCATCCACCGAGGGGACCCTAAATAGGTTCATGGAAACTTATCAAACACTTCCCACCAGCCTGACCCCCCAGGACTGCTGAGACTCTGACACTCAGCATGGAACTATAAAATTGACTGGCTCTGCCCCCTCCTGAGCTGAGCATCTGTGTCCCACATCTGTTAGGTAAATCAGGCTTCCCCTCAGCCTGGCACCACTTCTAGCCAGCTGGTTTGCTCCCAAAAAGCTGCAAGGGGGTCCAGGAAATCAAACTGACAGAAAAAAACCCCTCTCACCCTTTGCCAGGACCCTCCCACTCTCAGAGAGTGCTCCCTCTCACCGGGTTGCCAGGAGGGTGGGGCTTAGCCATCTGCATCCATGATTTCCAGCTGGGGAAAAAACTCACGATTTTATATTGAGCCATCCACCTCACTGTCCAGGTCCCTCCAGATCGATGTCCACAAGGTTCTCGCTCTGCACACTCCCAGAACAGACCACCAAGGCAGGATCCTGTCCCCAATCAGCTGCCCTCTGAGAGAGAAATGGTGAGTGCCCACCTAAACTGACACCATCTTCTGCCTTCTCCTTGCTCTGCTCTAATCTTTGTTATTTCCTTCTTTCTACTTGCTTCGGGATTAGTTTGTTTTTCTTTTTCTAATTCCTCCAGGTGTACAGTGAGGTGTTTGATTTTAGCTCTTGTTTCTTTTTAATATAGGCATTTTTGGCTATACATTTCCCTCTTATACTGCTTTTTATGCATCCCATATGTTTTGATATGTTGAATTGTCATTTTCATTTGTTTCAAGGTAGTTACTTATTCCTTTTGCCATATCATTCTTGACCCACTGATTATCTTAGAATGTGTTTTTAACTTCCATATCTTTGTGCCTAATCTGGTTCTCTGTCCCTTACTGATTTCCAACTTCATTCCACTGTGGTCAGGAAAGTACTTTGCATAGTTTCAGTCTTTCTGAATTCATTGAGGTTGTTCTATGGCCGAGCATGTGGTCTACCCTGGAGAAAGATCCATGTGCACCCGAGAAGAATGTATATGCTGCTGTATTTGGGTGTAATGTTCTGAATATATCTATTAAGTCAAGATCCTCTAATGTATTATTCAAAGTCTCTGTTTCTTTATTGACCCTCTCTTGAGATTATCTGTCTATGGTGATAATGGTGTATAAAATCCCTCACTATAATTGTAGAAACATTTATTTCTCCACATAATTTTTCCAATGTTTGCCTCATGTATTTTGAGGCACCCTGGTTAGATGCATAAATATTTATGATTTTTCTTTGTTCTTGATAGATTACCCCTTTTATTAATATATAGGGTCCTTCTTTTTCTCTTACAATAGTTTTGCATTTAAAGTCTATTTTGTCTGATATTAGTATAGCTACTCCCGCTATTTTTTAGTTATTGTTTGCATGTAAAATTGTTTTCCAACTATTCACTTTCAAACTCCTTGTGTCCCTGGGTCTAATGTGGGTTTCTTATAGACAGGATATAGATGGGTCATATTTCCTTATCCATTCTCCCAATCTGTGTCTCTTGTTTGGAGTGCTTAATCCATTAATATTCAATGTTATTATTATCAAAGAATTACTTATATTAGCCATATTTTCTCTAGGTTTATGTATGTTATATGTTGTTTTTATTTCTCTTTTTATCATTTTAGTTGTTCTTACACTCTCCTCCAATCCTCTCTCGTTTTTTCCTTTCAATCTGCAGAACTCCCTTAATATTTCTTGAAAGGCAGTTTTCTTGTTGACATGCTCTCTTAATTTCAGTTTATCTGTGAATATTTTGAACTCTCCCTCATTTTTGAATGCTGGCTTTGTTGCATATAGACTTGTTGGCTGGAAGATTTTTTTTTTATTTTAGCACATTATATATGTAGTACCACTGCCTTCTTGCCTGCATGGTTTCAGATGAGAAATCAGCACTTAATATTTTTGAGCTTCCCTTTTATATGATGGATCTCTCTCTTCTCTTGCTGCTTTCAGTATTCTCTCTTTGTCTTAAGCATTGAACAATATGACAAGTATGTGCCTTGGAGCAGGTCTCTTAGGATTTATACTGTTTGGGGTGTGCTATGCTTCCTGGACATGTACGTCCATGTCCCTCAAAAGATTTCGGAAGATTCAGCCATTATTTCCTCCAACACTCCTTCTGCCCCCTTTCCCTTCTCTTTTCCCTCTGGGATGAGAATAATGTGTATATTTCTGCATTTCATCTTGTCATTCAAATCCCTGAGTCCCTGCTGGACTTTTTCAGTCTTTTTATCTGTCTGTTCTACTATATTTTTTATTTCTGATGTACTGTCTTCACATTACTAATTATTTCATCTGTCTGTTTAAATCTGCTGTTATGTGCTTCCAGTGTAATTTTGATTTATTTGATTGTACCATTCATCACCATCATATGTTTTCTTTTAATATATGTTTACAATTTCTTCTATGTTCCCCTGGTGCCTTCTCAATATCCTTTATCTTTTCCTTCACTTCATTAAGTTGATTCATGATATTTGTTTGGACATCATTGATTAGTTTTTCCATGTTCTGCATCTCCTCCTGTTTTTCAGTTTGTTCATTAGACTGGGGCATGTCTTACTATTTTTTTAATATGGCTTGTAATTTTTTTGGTGTCTAGGTATCTGTTTATCTTGATGAGCTTATTTGGTTGGTTAGCTTCTCTTTATACTCTAGGATTTTATTTTGTTATTTTGTATGTGTGTTATGTGTGTGTTTGTGGTAAGGTTCTTTTTGACACTTCGTTCCTTTTATTGTATATACTTCCAGTTATCTTTGTTCCCTAGAAAAAAAATTAGGACCAGAGGAAAGGAAAGAGATAAAAAATGGGAAAAGGACTAGAAAAAGGTAGAAGAGGAACCATACAAGAGCTGGGAAAACAGATAATATGAGTAAAAAACTTTTTAGAAAGTACATAGGAATAAGAATAAAAATGTGGAATAGAACAAATGAAATAAGGAACAACATAGATAAAAAATAGAATGAATTAAAAGGCCAGAGTGATCAGAAAGAGGAAGAGTATTAGAAGAAAAAAGAAAGAGAAAAAAAAATGAAGGGCAAAAAAAGAGTGGTGGAATGAAAGAAAAATAACATGAAATAGAAGATTTAAAAAAAATGAAGAAAGAAAAGAAATAAAGTAGGTAGAAAAAAAAAGAAGTAAAAGAAAGGGAAAGGAAACAAAGAAAGGTTAAAGACAATAAACAAGATATAAAACCACCACCACTACCACCACCACACACACAAAAAAAAAACCCCAGGAAAGCACCCTTCCTGCTTAAGCCCCTAATGAACTTTTCAGGCTGCTGGTGCTCATCATTCAGTCACCTTTAAGCCTGCCCTCCACAGGTGATGTACCAGATTTTAACAAATAAAATAAAGAGAAAAAAAAAAAAAGGAAAAAAGAGAACAGAGAAAATCTGTTTATATGTTCCCTGTCATATGGTTCCAGCTGGGTGCCTGATAACCCAGTGCATCACTTTCCAGGTCACTTCTCTAAGGAGACCAAGGAATTGGGCCAGGGAACTTATATATTCAAGGCAGGAATTCCTCCACTGAGCTACACTGGCTCCACAGCTTAAGTAGTCTTCTGGAAGTTTATCTGAGACTTCCTGCCTGCATTCCTTGAGACAAGTAAAGCTTCTAACAGTTTGCCAAGCTGGGCTATTTAGGTGCCTGCCTGTGCCTCCTCTCTAACTTTGTTCCTCTCTCTCCCAGTTTGGCTGTGTGGTTAGTGTTCTTGATCAGATCTCCCTCCCCTCTCCCTGCAGCTGCTTCATTGCTGGTCTGTTCCCCTCTGAGATTCACAGGGGGCTCAGCTGCCCCAAATCACTGAAAAGAAACCACTTTCCACCCTCCCAGACCCCTCTTCCTCGCAGGGAATGCTCCCTCCCACTCAGTTCTTTGCAGTGAGTAAGGGACTTTACAGAGGCTATTTGCGTTGAGGGTGGGGTATATGTCCCATTTCCAGCCACAGGGGTGAGTAACTCATGGTTTTCCTCCCGCTTCTTTATCTGTCTAGTTCCCTCCTGGATGATGCATGACACTTTCCCATTCTATATTTCTCCAATGTAGCTTCCTCAGATAGATTTTTGCCCTTTCTCTGTTCTTTTTTTGTGAGAGAGCAGGGCTCTGCCTACCTACTTCAATGCCATTTTCCCAGAAGTCCTACCCTTTCCATTTATATATTTTAAAATGTGAAAGTATAAAGACCCATTGCATATTTTATTGGATTTATGTGATATATAAGATATTTGTTAAGAAAGCAGCACCCCACTTTTCAAAACCAAAGGCTCTTAATTTTCCACAGTTGCTATAACAAATACCACACATTGGTTTGCTTACACCAGAAGGTTTTTGGCTAACAGTTTTGGAGCTAGAAATCCAAATCAAAGTCTTGACAGGCAAGGCTTTCTCTCCAGTGTCTGTAGCATTCCTATACTGATTTGTGAAAATCCTTGGGCTTCTTTGGCTTGTTTCTCTGCTTGAATCACATGGCAATCTCTCTCTCTTTGTGTCTTATCCATTGATTTGCACTGACTTCTGGCTTGTACTGACTGACTGCATCTGAATTTCTTTTGCTTATATGGACCCCTGTCACATGGATTAAGCTGCCCCTACAGCCTGATTCAATTTACCTAATCTGAATAAGCTATTCAAAGATCACGTTCACAAAGGTGTTCACACCCTCACTAATAACATATCCAAAGGTTCTATTTACAAATGGGTCCATATATGCAGTAATGAAAATTATGACTTGAATATACCTATGTGGGGGACATGATCCAATAACCAGAAACAATCCCCCTTTGAAGTGGAGTGGGCATCACCAGCCCCAAATCCTGAAGTTGAAGAATGAATAAACATAAGCTAGGAATGCAACTATGGACTAAAGTAGACATTATTATTGTTGTAATGGAAGAACTTGTAACATTGAAATAAAGACAGTGGTTACCAGAGCTCCTCAGGGGAGGGATAGGGAAGAACAGATGTAACATTGGAATTTGGGGGCGGGCATTGGAATTGTTCTGCATGATATTGCAATGACAGATACAGTCCATCGTACATTTTGTCAAAACCTATAAAATTGTATTGGGCAAAGGGTGAACCATAATGTAAACTATAGACCTTGCTGAGTAGCAGTGCTACAATATGTGTCAGTTGGAACAAATGTACCACACAAATGAAAGATGTTGTTAATGGGGGAAAGTATGGGAGAGGAAGGGGGTGGGATATATGAGGATCCCCTATATTTTTGATGTAACATTAATGTAATCTACAGTTTCTTTAAAAATAAAGGAAAAAAGACTGAACAGAATAGCTGAAAACAGTGTTAAATACAATCAAGAAACATAACTAATGTTTGTAGATGATTCCTTACCCTGTCAAGCTCAGATTATGTGAATATTTAAATGGGCTGTTTTTCCCACAATGGGCAACCAATTTGCTTTCTCTTTAATGTTACATAACTAGAAAGAGATGTTAGCTAGCACATCTGTTCTGCCTTATTTTGTTCATGAATAACTTAGATTATATTTAGACAGGATTTTCAATGTAGGGTGATTATTTGGATTGGGTAAAATTGACAACAGAATAGCTTAATATTGGTGGGCACAAAGAGGCAAGGATGATATAGGCCCTTAAAACTGATGCCTAGTGACTGGTAAATCTTAATGAGCAAACACTTTTTTCCATAAAATATCTATTTGCTCAGATAAACCAAATGTCTGTCCAAATATATTGGATATATGAATTTCCTGAAGCAAGCAATGAAGTTATTTATTGGTTTGGAGTCTCAACCTCATGATCAGGGTTTTCAGGAGTGCACACTTATGTTTATGCAGTGTACTCAGTTCACAGTGTAGGCTTGTGATGATTCTCCAGCCTGATATGAAATCTAGATTTTCCATCTCTAAGTACATGATCAGTTCTGATCTGTACCACACTTTTCCATGTCATCACTGAATATCAAGTTTTCCATCATGGTCATTTCAACCACTTGAAGTATTAAGTTTACACTTATTTTTTTGTTGGATGATTTGATGGAAAAGTGGCTGTGTAATAACCTTTAAAATACTGATTATCACACATTGGACCACTGTGACACAGTCAAATATTAAGAGTAGTATTAAGTATAGTATTCTAATTCTTTATAGTACTTTAGTCAAGCATGCCAATCTCAGATCAGGAGAACAAATCTCACTTCCCCTGCAAAGAAACAGCAGAATTAGATATGTTGTTATTAAGTAAATTACCTAATTTAAAAATTCTATAATAATATTTCCTAGGCCACGTTGCAATAAAAAAGGAACCAAAGAAATTCTGCAGTGATGTATGTAAAGTATTTTTTCCACTAAGATTGCCAGTGTTCCACCTTAAGAGGACAATATTAAATGGAATGTTACTGTTTCAAGCTAGACCTGTCCAATATCACGTACTTGTTGAGGACAAAGTTATATGGTATTTTTGGCACTATCTAGAACACCTCTCAAATTCTAAGCAAAACGTGGGGTTTTTCCTACTTATCATTATATCAATATTTTTGTAATGTTTGGACTGAAAATGATTTAAGAGTAAAGAAAGTGTTCCAAGATTCCCTACCTGTGGTTAAATTACTGATTATTACATTGAGACTCATTTTTTCTCCTTCTTGAATAAGATAGCTATAAATCTTTGTTTTTTCATAGCCACCAGTCTAACAGGGATAAGATTATATCTCACTGTAGTTTTGATTTGCATTTCCCTAATAGCTAATGATGCTGAGCATCTTTTCATGTGCTTTTTAGCTGTTTGTATTTCTTCTTTTTAATTTTGAGTAGATCTCATATTACTATTTTTTATTTTGTTTTTCGTGCTTTGGGTATCAATTTATGAAACCATTTCCTACTACAAGATCTCATTGATACTTCCTTACATTATTATGTAGAAGCTTTGTGGTCTTGGCGCTTATATTTAGGTCTTTGATCCATCTTGAGTTAATTTTTGTATAGGGCATGATATGTTTATTCTCTCTTATTCTTTTGGAAATTGACATCCAGTTCTGTAAGCACCATTTGTAGAAGAGGACAGTTTGTCCCAGTTGAGTGGCATTGTTAGCCTTGTTGTCTATCAATGACTGTATATGCAAGGATCAATATCAGAATTCTCAAATTAGTTCCATGGATAAAAATGTTTATACTTGTTCCAATACAGTGCAGTTTTGACCACTGTAGCTTTGTACAATGCCTTAAATTCAGGTAGCTATATTCCTCCTATTTCATTTCTCCTTTTCAATATGTTTTTGGCTATTTCGCACCCCTTGCCCATCCAAAAAATTTCATAATGAACTTTTCCAATTCAGTAAAAAATGTTGTAATTTTTATGGGTATTGAATTAAATCTGTAAGTCAATTTGGGTAAGACAGACATCTTAAGGATGTTTAGTCTTCCAATTCATGAACATGGAATATTCTTCCATTTGTTTAGATCTTCTTTGATTTCCTTTAAAATGTTATGTAGTTTTTGGTGACAAGTCCTTCACATCTTTAGTTAAGTTTATTCCTAGGTATTTGATTTTTTAGTCCCTATTGTATATGGATTTTTTTCTTAAAATTCTCCTCATTTTACTCATTATTGGTATACAGAAATGCTACTGATTTTTTGCATTGATCTTATATCCTGCCACTTTACTGAACTCGTTTATCAGCTCTAGAAGCTCTATTGTAGATTTCTTAGGGCTTTCTATGTATAGGATCATATCATCTTCAAATAGTGAAATTTTTACCTCTTCCTTTCCAATTTGGATTCATTTTGTATCTTTTTCTTGCCTAAGTGCTTGAACAAGTACTGCAAACACAACTTTAAATAAAAGCAATGACAGTGGACATCCTTGTCATGTTGCAGATCTTAGCAGGAAACCCTTTAGCATTTCACCATCGAATATGACAACAGCTGGGGAGATTTAATATATACACATTATCATGTTGAGAAAGTATTCTTCTATTCTTATATTTTTTTAGTGAATTGATTCTTCCCTCTGTTATTCTTTTTTATTTTTAAAGAAACTTTAAATTCCATAAATGATACATTGAAAAAATAGGGAGAATCCCATGTTTGTTCCCCACCTCTTCCCACTTTTTTCCCAATAACACCTTTCATTAGTGTGGTACATTTGTTACAATTGATGAACACATATTAAAGCATTGCTACTACCCATGATCAATAGTTTACATTATAATTTACACTTTGAACCCCACATTTTTATGATTTGCCAAAATGTGTGGTGGCTTGTATCTGTAATTACAATGGTGTTCAGAACAATTCCAACCTCTGAAAAATGCTCCATATTACACCTATTCTTCCTTCTCCCTCCCTTCAGAAACTCTGGTAACCACTGCCTTTATATCAATGTTACAAGATTTTCCATTGCTAGAATAATGTCTACTTTGGTCCATGTTTGCATTCCCCCCTCATGTCTGTTCATTCTTCAATCTTGAGGATTTTAGGATGGTGATACCTACTCTTTTTCTGAATGAGAGGAGGCTTAGATCCCATGGGGCAGATGGATGGAACTGTCTTGATTGCAGTTGCAGAAACTCTTGGTCATGGTGTATATTCATTTGATGTGTTGTTGAATACAATTAGCAAGTATTTTGTTGCGGATTTTAGTGTCCAGGTTCATTAGAGAGATTGGTCTGTAGTTTTCCATTCTTGTTGTGTCTTTATGTGGCCATGGTATTAGGGTGATTTTGGAATCATTCCATGAGACAGACATTGTTTCCTCCACTTCTATTTTTGGAAGAGTTTAAGCAGGATTGGTGTTAGTTCTTTCGTGAATGATTGGTAGAATTCACTTGTGAAGGCATCTGATCCTGGCCTCTTGTTAGTTGAGAGGTTTTGGTGACTAATTCAGTCTTGTTACATGTGATTGGTCTGTTTAGTTCATCAATTTCTTCTTTCATCAATGTAGGCTGCTTGTGTATTCCAAAAATTTGTCAATTTCATCTAAGTTGTCCATCTGTTGGCATACGATTTTTCAAAGTATCATCTATGATACTCTATTTCTGTGGGGTCAGTGGTGATATCGCCTCCCTCATTTTTATTTGATGTATTTGCATCTTCTCTTTTTTCTTTGTTAGTCTAGCTAAGAGTTTGTCAGTTTTATTAATCTTCTCAAAGAACCAGATTTTGATTTTGTAATTTTTTCTAAATTTCTTTTATCCTCAAGTTCATTTAGCTCTTCTCTAATGTTTTTATTTCCTTCCTTCTGCTTGCTTTTAGATTACTTTGCTGTTCTTATCAGTTCCTCCAGGTGTGCAGTTAGGCTTTTTGATTTTAACTCTTTTTCTTTTTTTATATAGGCATTTATGGTTATAAATTTTCCTCTCAGTTCTGCTTTTGCTGCATCCTATATATTTTAATAAGTTGTTTTCTCATTTTCATTTGTTTCAAATAAGTTACTGATTTGTTTTGAAGAGATATATGCCCACCAATGTTCATAGAACATTATTCACTATTGCCAAAAGTTGGAAGTAACCCAAGTGTCCATAAACAGATGAATGAATAAGCAAATTGTGGTATTTACATACAATAGAATATTACTCAGCTGTAAAATGGAATGCAGTATTAACACACAGGAGAACATGGATGAATCTTGAAGATCTTATGTGGAGAGAATTAAGCCAGTCACTGAAGGACAAATATTACATGACTTCACTGATATGGCTTTAACAAATTGAACAGAGCTAAAGTCTGGAAGATAGTTTATCAAGAGACAGAAAGGGAGTAGAGTATGGTAGGCCAATGCACAATATGAGCAAAACCTGTGATAAGGTGAATGGGTGTTTGGACAGTGGATGGGGGTGATGTTGATGCAGGGATGTGGGGGGTCATAAGTGCTGAAATGAGAGGAGTAAGGTGGGGCAGGATTTGGTTGGACTATCCGTGGAACTGGGAAGAGAATTGGAGGTAGAAACAAGGTGAATTCTGGGGATTTGTAGGTCTGTGGTTAAAAATACAATGGTGGGCTTGAACTGCTCAACCCAATAGTATCCCTTCACCTCTGTCATATCCCTTCACTGCACAACTATTTAGTTCTACCTTATCATAGATTTTGCTCATGTGGGCATTGGCTCACAACCTTCTTCTCCCTTTCTATATTCTGTAAACCTATCTTCCAGATTCTAGCTCTCTGAGTCAGCTAGATTTGCTTAATTCATATCAGAAAGATAATGTAATATTTGTTCTTCAATGCCTGGCTTGCTTCACTCAACATAAGGTACTCAAGATTCGTCCATGTTATCCTGTGTGTTAGCACTGTATTCCTTCTTACATCTGAGTAATACTCCAAGTATCTATATACCATATTTTGTTTATCCATTCATCTGTTGAAGGGCATTTGGATTGATTCCAGCTTTTGGCAATAGTGAATAATGCCACTATGAACATTGGTGTGAATATATCTGTTCATGGCCTTGCTTTCAGTACTTCTGGGTCATACCCATCAGTGAAATTGCTGGGTCATATGGCAGATCTATAGTTAGTTTTTTGAGGAACAACCAAACTGTCCTCACAATGGCCGGACCAGTCTACATTCCCACCAGCAATGGATGAGGGTTCCCATTTCTCCACATCCTTTCCAACACTGGTAATCCTCTGTTTTTTATTAGCCGCCAGTCTAATGGGTATAAGATGGTACCTCATTGTAGTTTTAGATTTGCATTTCCCTAACAGCTAGTGATGTTGAGCATCTTTTCATGTGCTTTTTAGCCATTTGCATTTCTTTTTGGAGAAGTGTCTGTTCAAATCACTTACCCATTTTTTAATTGGGTTGTTTGTCTTTTTATTTTTGAGATATAGGATTTCTTTATATATGCTGAACATTAGTCTTCTATCAGATATATGGTTGCCAAATATTTTCTCCCATTGTGTAGGCTGTCTTTTAACTTTCTTGACAAACTCCTTTGAGGTGCAAAAGGTTTTAATTTTAAGAAGATCCCTTTTATCTATTTTTCCTTTTGCTGCCTGTGCACTGGGTGTGAAGGTCATGAAGACTTTTCCTGTTACAAGGTCCTGTATATGCTTCCCTAAATTATCTTCCAAGGTCTTTATGGTCTTGGCTCTTATATTTAGATTTTTATTCCATCTTGAGTTGAATTTTGTATAAGGTGTGAGATGGTATTCCTCTCTCATTCTTTTGGGTATGGATATCCAGTTCTCCAAGTACTATTTGTTGAAGAGGCCATTCTCTCCCAGTTGAGTGGGCTTCGTGGACCTGTCAAATATCAGATGACTGTATATGCCAGGATCTATATCAAAAGTCTCAATTCACTTCCATTGGTCAGTATGTCTGTCCTTGTGCCAATACCATGCAATTTTGACCACTGTAGGTTTGTAACATCTTTTAAATTCCTTTGATTGCATTTCTTTTTTCAATATGTCTTTGGCTGTTTGGGGCCTCTTGCCCTTCCAAATAAATTTCATGATTTTTCTAATTCAGTAAAAAATGCTGTGTTAATTTTATTGGGATTGCATTACATCTGTAGATAGGTTTGGGTAAGATAGACATCTTAATGATATTTAGTCTTCCCATCCATGAACAGAGAATATTCTTCCATTTATTTAAGTCTTTTTTATTTCCTTTAACAGTGTTGTGTAATTTTCTGTGTACAAGTCATTTATTTCTTTAGTTAAGTTTATTCCTAAGTATTTTATATTTTTAATTATTATCATAAATGGTATTTTTTTCTTGATTTTCTCCTTGGCTTGCTCATTATTGTTGTACAGGAATGCTACTGATTTTTGTGCATTGATCTTATAACTTGCGACTTTACTGAACTCATTTAAAAGTTCTAGAAGCTTTGTTGTAGATTTCTCAGACCATGGATTGGGTGGTGCAAGCTTGACAGGGTGGTCAGGTGGGGAGGATGTGTTAGGACAGTCCATTGTACTGGGGGGAGAGTTGGGGCAGGGAGCAGGTGAACACTGGGGATTTGTGGGTACGTGAGTGAAACTACAATTTGGAGAAAACACTTTTGGCAATATGACAAGGAAGGGTTACTAGTTTAGGATGTTGGATGGGAGGCATTTGGGATAGGGTGTACGTGTGGCAGTCTTCTAGAGAATGTGTGAGTGATAATTTTGTCATAGTGTGTTATATCGGTGGGGGGATACTCACATAATGAGCGGGAGAATTTAGACTTCTATACTGGGGAGACCCAATATGTTCTCAAATAATGGGGAGAGTGTCTCTTGAGAGCACTGGTGGTTCCTAATAGGGGAAGGCAGACTACTGTGTCAAGCCTTCAGCATTGTAGCAAGTATCTATGAATCTTGTCCTTCAGGGAGTGAAGCCTGCTGTTTGCCATGGGCCATGAGGGCAGGAGAAGGGAGGAATAGAATAAGTAGAAGAGGAGGTATTTAGTGGGCAGTGGAAGTTTTCTGCATGATCTTGCAATGATGGATACAGGCCATGTTAAATAAATTTCATCAAAAACTTATAAAAGTGTATGGTCTAAAATGTAAACCACAGTGTAAACCATTGACCATGATTTTTAGCTGTGTTTCAATGTTTGTACAATAGTTGTAACAAATGTACCACCCACACATAAAAACGTTATTAATAGGGAAAGGGGAAGTGTGGGAGGATGTTGGGTACATGGGAGTCCCCTATATTCTGCATGTAAATTTACTGTGACCTAAAACTTCTTTAAAGACAAAATGAAAAGACAGTAAGACACTGGGGAAGAAACTACCACTGTACATATTAGAAAACAGATATTACAATGTTGAAAGGCAAAATGTCAAAAAAATTTTTGAAATATTTTTCTGTTGTATAATAACCAAATTTTTAAACTTTATTTTAGTCTTAATTTTTCTAAATTATTATCTATTTTATTTCTTATGTTTAAACCTATCATTATTATTTCATTTTCCTATTAAGTAAATCTGGCAATATTCTTGGCTACATTTTTGAAGTAGTTTTGGGTCACAGAAGGGTTACAACTATGGCAGTGGAGGATCATTGATGTGGGGTATCTGCAGTGGGGGATACATGGGAGGAAGTTCACCTGGGCATACATACAAGGTATATAAATATGTTCAAATGTTCATGGGGCATTGCCACCGTGGGTAGAGATTCATACAACATCTAAAAGATTATTGAATTGCCATCCTGGGGAGCTCTGTCACATTCTCTAATGGAACCACAACAATCCCCCAAGTAAAAGGGTAGTGACTAGTGGAGAAGGATGGTCCATTGATGGGTCCTTGATATTGACAACTATCCTTATGAGCTGTTTGCTCTTGAATTTTCAACTTAGCCTAGTGTTGTAGGGTACTTAAGAGTTACCTCCTGAGAGTCTCCATGTTGCCCAAATGCTGCCTATCTCTAAGCAACACTCAGCATATAAATGCACTATCTTCCCCCCAGCATGGGAAATGACTCTTTGGGATGAGCCTTCCTAGCACTGACGGATTACTACCAAGCACCTGCTTGTGATTCAACTTTAAAAAGACCTTGAATGAAAGGGGAAAAAAGTAAAGCCAAATGAGTTTATATGGCTAAGAGACTTCAGTTTGAGTCAGGCAGTCATCCCAGATGTAATGCTTATGCACATCTCGGCAGGATCTCATAGACTGCCAGAGTGGGTACTACCCCAAATAGTGGGGCTCCTGAGGTCTCTGGAGACACCCAGATCCTATAGTCAGGGCAGATAGCTCTGGAGTTTGGTGCCTTGCCTGTGAGGCCTACTTTGGAGTTTGTGCTCCTAAAAGTGACAGAGTTGGACTCAGGTATGGCTTCCCTACATATGACTCATCTGTCCCTTCTATTTAAACCTATGCTTGGTGCTGGAGTTTGCAGGTGTATGTCCAAGAGACTTCAATCTTTGAACTGTCCATGTGCCAGTTGGGCCCTAAGCCTCAGCGGAGTTGCAAGACCTACTCTCCGGTTCATTGGACTCACCCAGGACAACCAAAAAGGAGGTGAGGATTGACAACCACCATAACAAGGAAACTAGAGAGCCTACAACTGCAAGCAAGAGAGTCCCATCCATCAGCCATATGGGATTGAAGCTCTCTCTCAATTAGAGGTGGAGTGGACATCACAATCCCAGAATCCTCAGGATTGGGGAATGAACTATGGACTAGAATGGACTTGTTGGTATTCTCCTATAGACTTACTGTGATTCTAACAATAGAAGAAATTACGGCATTGTTGTGGAAGCATTGGCCACTAGAGGCTCTTGGGCAGGAAGAGGGCAAAAACAGGTGTAATATGGGGGCTTTTTCAGGACTTGGGAATAATCTTGAATGACATTGTAACAACAAATATATGCCATTTTATATCTTCCCATAACCTGCAGAATTGTGTGGGAGAATGTAAACACAGTGTGAACTATGGTCCATGCTCAGTGGCAATGCCCCAGGATGTGTTTATCAATTGCAATGAATGTGCCACACTATTGGAGGATGTAATTTATGTGAGAGGATGTGGGAAGTTTGGGGAATAGGGCATATGGGAATCGCTATATTTTTTGTGTATCATTTATGTAATCTAAGTATCTTTTAAAAAATAAGAAAATATATTTTTTAAAGAAGACAACAGATCTAATGGTGATGAAATACAACCCAAAATTTTTATTTTATTTTTATGTTTTATTTGTTATTTTTATTATTGATTCTAATTTTTTTTCTTATTTTTTATTTGATTATTTTGGGCATTGTTTTTTGGGAGATTTTGGATCACAAGAATGTCACAACTGTGGCAGGAAAGGAACATTGGTGTGGGATGTCAGTGATGGTGGGATATGTGGGGAGGGGTGTACTTGGATATGCCTCTATGCCTTGTGAAAAAGTTTACAGGGTCTTGGGACATTGTCTCAGTAGGTAAATATCCACACAATAACCAAAAGAATATTGAATTCCCATCCTGGGAAGTCCTGCCACAGTATCTAATAAAGAGGCAAGAATTCCCTATTCCTTGAGAAGGAGGACAGACCATTACACCAGGCCCTTGATAATAATGATTGTACTTATGAACCTTGTTTTTATGAAATTGAAACTTAGCCTAGTAATATATATTGCCTAAGAATTAACTCTGAAAGCCTCCTGATTGCTCAAGTGTGGCCTCTCTCTAAGCCAAATTCAGCATATAAATGTACTGCCTTCCCACCAGTGTGGGACATGGTTCCTGGGATGAGTCTCCCTGGTACCCAAGAAGTATTATCAAGTGCCAACTAGTGATGCATTTGGAAAAAGACCTTGACCAAAAGAGGGTAATATTAAATTCAAATGGGTTTTTATGACTAAGAGATTTCAAAGTGAGTTGGGAGGTCATTCCATGGGTTACACTATTGCAAGTCTCAGCAGGATCTTAATGACTGCAGTAGTAAACAGTGCCTCAAATAGCTGGGCTCCTGAGGGCTCCATAGATATCTAGACAGTATAGACAGGGCAGACTGTCTCAGGAATTTGGCACCCTGTCAGTGGACCTTACTTTGGCATATGTGCTCCCAAATGAAACAGAGTTAAACTCATGTATAATAAGTTCCCTACACATGGCTCTTCTGCCCCTTTTATTTAAACTTATAATTACCACTATACTCATTAAATATGTGTCTCAAAGATTTAAATCTTTGGTCTGTTCATGTAACAGTTGAGCCCTGAATCTCAGCAGAGTTGCAATACCTACTCTCTAGTATATTGGGCTCACCTAGGACAACTAACAAAAGAATGATTATGGACAGCACCCATCCCAAAATACTGAGAGTATACACAACTGCAAGTAAGACTGTTCCAGCCTCCTGTCCTATGGGATCTAACCCCTTCTCAATTAGAAACAGTGTAGGCATTCTCATCCCCAAATCTTCAAGATTGAGGAATGAACAAACATAAGGCGGGGGGGATGCAATTATGGACTAAACCAGACCTATTACTATTCTAGCAATGGAAGAACTTGTATCCTTGCCATAAAGACAGTGGCCACCAGAGGTTCTGAAGGGAGGGAGAGGGAAGAATCAGTGTAACATGGGGCATTTTGGGGACATTGGAATTGTCCTTCATGACATTGCAATGATGGATACAGGCCTTTATACATTTTGTCAAAACATAAAATTGTGCCGTGAAAACTGTAAACTATAATGTAAATTACAGACCATGGTTAGTAGCAAGGCTTCAATATGAGCATATCAATTGTAACAAATGTATCAAATAATTGAAAGATATTGTTAATGGGGAAAGTGGGGAAGGAGGAGGGTGTGGGGTATGGGAATCCCTTTATATAGTTTTGATGTATAACATTTATGAAACCTAAAGCTTTTTTAAATATTAAAAAAATATAAAAAATCTTATCTAGACAAAATTAAAGTTCCCAAATCAAAAGTACACAAAATTGTGTAAATCTTAAAATGCAACTGATTTTTTTTTGCATCTGTTTAGATGATCATATGATTTTTCTTTTTTTTAGTCAATTGATGTAGTGAATTACATGGAGTTATTTTCAAATGTTAAAGCAACTTTACATTCTGAGGTCAAGATGTACTATATTTTTAATATATTCCTAGATTTGTTCTTGAGTTATTGGCCTCTAATTGTTTTTGTTGTTTTTTCCATTGTAATATCTTTGTGTATATTTGGCATTAGGGTAATGCCAGCCTTGTAATATGAGTTAGGACATGTGCCTTCCTCTTCTATATTCTGGAAGATTTTGTGTAGTAGTAGAAGTGGTATTATTTCTTCTTTAACATTTAGTAGAATTTACCCCTGAAGCCATATGGGCCTGGAGTTTTCATTGTGGGGGAATTTTTCACTAAAACTTCAATTTTTTAAAATTGCTTTAGAACTGCTCATGTTCTCTACTTCATCCTGAATGATAATTGATTGCATCTTGCAATAATAAATTTGTCCATATTTCTAAGCTATATTAATTTTTAAAAAATCATTATTGCTGATTGGGGAAACTCATGATCCAAAATAGACCCAGGATTTTCTTAGGGATATATGAAGGCAGGCAACATTTTATTGAGAAACAAATTCTAGTTCTTTTTGTAATTAGTGGCATATACGTTTTTTCTGCAATACAATGTCCATTGGGGGAAGCCTAATATGTTTTGGACATAATACCCCTATGGTATTGTACAATACCACTCTTTTGGTACCACTCAAAAGAATCTTCTCTTATCAGGTGCCAGGATTTATAGTAGTAAGTTCATGAAGCTAATAGAAACAATAAATGAATAATTTGGCTTTATGAAAATTCAATCTTGTAAGAATTGGAAAAGTAAGGGAGATTCCAAATGACTACCATTGTTTCCATAATCACTCTATATGCTCTGTTTCCTTGAAAATATGGTTAAATTGGTAGCTCCAAAAGAACATCTACATATATTATTTTACTGCAGACATTTAGCTCTTATACATGGTGTCACAGAATAGGATTTTAAACATCTAGCTGTCATGTCTTTTGCAGTGATTGCCATCTAAGGAGCTACACTAAATAGGATGCATTAACTTAATAAAAAAAAAAAACAATTGATTTATAGAACATTCATGCATAAATACAGGATTCCTGTCTACTACCCTATTATTAACACCTTGTAATTTCTCTACTAACAACAACAACCAAAAACTTATTTGACTGAAATATCATGCAATAAGGAAGGGTTTAAGTAACTTATCGTAAATCAAAATAATTCAATATTATGCAGCCATTAAAATAACAACTTAATGACTATATAGAAACAGAAGAAGATATATAGAAACACTGAAGCTGTTTAAATGTAACATTAAATGAATAAGTAGGGGGAAAAAACTGGATTTAAATTTTTAAAAATAAAAAATGTGGCTTGGCCTCAAAGGACTTTGTCAAGAGGGTGAAAAGGCACTTGATTAAATGGGAGAAAATATTTGGCAATCACATAGCAGATAATATACCCACTATATATAAAAGGATCATACAACTCAACAATAAAAAGACAAACTATCCAATTAAAAACTGGGCAAAAGACTTGGAAAGACAATTGTCCAAAGAAGAAATACAAATGGTGAAGAAACATATGAAAAAATGTTCAACATCATGAGTGATTAAGGAAATGCAAATCAAATCTACAATGAGATACCATTTCAAATATATTAGACTGGCCACTATGGAAGAATCTCAAAAGTGTAAATGTTGGAGAGGATGAGGAGAGATAGGAGCACTTATTCACTATTGGTGGGAGTGTAGAATGGTACAGCCACCATGTAGGACTGTTTGGCAGTTCCTAAGGAAGTTGAATACAGACTTGCCATGGGACCTGGCAAACAATTACTAGGTATATACCCAGAAGAAAGGAGAGCAGTTAGTCGAACAGACATCTGCACATTTATGTAGATACCAGCATTTTTCACAATTGCCAAAAGCTGTAAAAAATTCCAGGTATTCATCAAGTGATGAATGGATAAACAAAATGTGGTGTATACACATAATGGAATATTATGCAGCAGTAAGAAGAATTGAAGTCTTGTATCATATGACAACATGGATGTACCTGGAGGACATTATGTTGAGTGAACGAAGCCAGACACAAAAGGACAGAACTGTATGATTGTGCTATTATGAACTAAATATATTATGTAAACTCATGGAATTGATAATTAGAATATAGGTAACTAAAAAATAGAATGAGTGTAGAGATTGGAAAGCTGAGGGATAATCTGTGCAGAATTGGTTTAAAGGTTGTTTGTAAATCTTTGGAAATGAATGGAAATGGGGAGAGCACATCTTGGTGTTTGTGACTAGCAGAGCTATTATATGAGTATGACAGTGATTGAAAGGGAAAACCTAAGGAAATGTATATTACTAGATGGAAAGCTAAAAAATGTAACATGGGCTGTATAATATAGTGAAACCTCATAGAAAATATGACTATGTGTGACATTACATATAGAAGATTGTTTTACAAAATATAAATACAAATATACTAGAGAGAAGGAAGCAGACTGGGAGCTATATATGGAAGGAGAAACAGAGAGAGATTGAGAGGTAATGAGTTTTGTTTGGCTGGTTTTCATTTATTATTATTATTATTATTATTATTATTAATTACTGGAATAATGAAAATGCTCGAAAAATGATTGAAGTGATGAATGCACAACTATGTGAATATACTGAATACCATTGAATATAGACATTGGATGGATTTATGCTTTATTAATATATAACGATAAAATCTATTCATTAAATAAATGAAAACTATAACACATAAGAAAAGAATGGCTTGTTAGTAAAAATATATACTAACTGACGATGTCGAACAGAAGGGACCTGGGTGGCGTCAAAGGGAAAATCAATGCAAATATGACATTTGGTTCGATTGTCTTTTCAAATCTTTAATTGTAAGCAGATATTGAACTCATATCAAGAGGGAATGAGGATACAAAGGCCAATATGAAATATAGGGTCCCTTGGATGCCCGCATAGGTGTGTGAATGTGAACAGAAACTCAGATCAGCAAAGAAGACAGAAAATGCTAGGGGAATAAAAGCAGGAGTGTCCAGTCATTAGTATGAGTTTCTGTAGATTAAATCACCCAGATTTTGTTCAGTAGCTCCTGGCTGGTAATTTTGTATAAACCTGATCTGAAAGTGTGCATGAAAACTGTCTTCTTCTTAAAGAATATCAGCTTCTACTCTACTCTTAATGTTCGGACTAAATATTCTAACACTAAATGCCTTCCATTTGTTTCAATTTAACTTAGAGGTATGAATATAAGAACAAAGCTTTGGGGGTTTTACTGTAATTCTAGTGAACAGCACCTGATGTACTTTCCAATGTGCTTTGAAGGCTAACTTTCTCTTTTTTCTGTTGTCAAAGATAAGATTGTAGGTCATTTCCCAGGTTTTTATTATTGTTCCAGAGTAAATCCTTAATTTCAGACTCATTTCACATCTAGAGAGGATAAAAATTTTCAAAACCAGCAATTTCCATACTCTACAATATTAAAGGAAATCTTTGAGGGGAAAATGCAACGACATGGTTTTAAAATCTGGACCTACACAAAGAAATGAAGAGCATAAGAAATGGTAAAAACATCAGTAAATGTATGATTGTTTTTCTTCTTCACTTATATGTAAAGCAATATATTATCACATTATGATAGACTTAGGTAAGTTCAAGATATTTAATATATGCTCTAATTTAATAAACAACATTAGCTAAATGTCAATAAGAACTTTAAATACACAAAATCAATCCAAATGGATGCTGACACAGAGGAAATAGAGAAAAAGGAATAGATGAAAGAAGGACACACACACAAAAAAACAATACAATATATTTAATGCTTAAACACATCAAGTTACAATTAATTTAAATATTAAAGCACCACAATTAAAAGGCAGAGAATCTGTGATAGGATTAAAGAGCAAGTTGCCTATGCTACCTTCAAAAAATTCACTTTAATATAAAGACCCAAACAGGTTAAAATTTTAAAAAAAAGATACATAAAAATGTGCATGCTAACACAACTTTTTAAAGGTGTAGTGTTTAGATCAGCAACTGAAAATGCAGATTTTGTGCTCTATGGTAATATCAATCTTAAAATTAACAGAGGAAGTAGTGCCAATTTATATGAGTGATAGTGATGGCACCAATTTATAAAACTGAAACTTGTAATATTTTAGTGATTTTTTGAGAAAAATATATTTTTGGAAATTTTGTCTAATATGGCAAACTATTTGTCAAGCATTACAGCATTCTGCTTCTAACACTAGGTTTTCTATATTGATTATAGGCCTTAACATATGAGACATATAATAACACTCAATATAAATAAATAATTACATCATTTCATCATCTTTATATATTGATAAGCATGTTGAGAAATATCCTAATGTGGAAAGAGCAAATGTTTATACCTCACTTTTGCTTTCTAGTATGGAGAACTTAAAACCTGCCAACAGTTTTCATCCTAAACTTTCTAAACAGACGAATGATTTACAAATTTGTAAATTTTTTTGCATTAAACAAAAGTAATTCTTATTTAAAATCTATCCTTCCACATTATGAAGTATAGGAAAATGTATCTTTGATGTCAATTACCAACCACACCTTCAGATGCTTACAATACATTCTGAACAAAATCATTAATGTTCTTTTCTGACCAGCTTTCAGATATTATTATATGTATTTTAGGAATACTTTATATGGTGAATGAATGATTCTCTGTCTCTTCTAAGTATGAAAAAAGATAAAAGAAAATTAATGTATAGTTTATATTTTCTAGGCCTCTTTAAGTTTAAAGGAGAATAAATGGAAACAGCACTACTTGGTAAAAAGACACAAGTCTCTTGCAGTGATGGTGCAGGTATGAGAGAATATCCATTTTTTGAAGGATAAACAGTTTATGTTGTAACTATGCCAAAACATTATACAATCACTGTCCCTGAAACTTCAAGTCTTGTCTCTTAATATTAGAAATAGGCAAGAAGTTTAAATTTGAAGCATTTTCAACTCACCTCAGTAAAGTTGGAATGTCTTGAAATAATTATCCTATTATTTTAATACCTAAAGATTTCTCTTCATAATTCTCTTTAAGGCCTCCTTTATCTGCTTGTTTCTGAGACTAAAGGTAATAGGATTGAAGAAAGGAGGGACTATAGAATAGAACACAGAGGTGATCATGTCCTGAATTGTGGGTGAGCTGGAGGTTGGCTTCAAATATACAGTAGAAGCTGAGCTGACAAAGAGAGTCACCACGAGGATGTGAGGGACACAGGTGGAAAAAGCCTTCCTTTGTTCTCCACTGATTGGAAACCTGAGCACAGTAGAAAATATGCGACTATAAGACATGATGATGAAGACAAAGCAGCCACCAACAACCAGCACTTCAGAAACAAGAATTAAAATTTCATTGCTGAAGATGTCAGAGCAGGACAGCTTCAGTAGTGAGGGGAAATCACAGAAGAACTGATGGACCACGTTGGACTGACAGAAGGGCAGTTGGGATGTGTTGCCAGTGTGGAATCCTGAATAGGCCAGACCACTGAGTACAGAGACCAGAGTCATCTGGACACAGACCCGAGGGTTCATGACCACAGGGTAGTGGAGAGGCTGGCAGATGGCCACATAACGGTCACCAGCCATGATGGTGAGGAATAGCAGTTCTGTACAAGTGCAGAAAAACACAAGGAAGTGTTGAGCTGCACATCCAGCCATGGAGATTGCCCTGTTGTCAAGCAGGAAGATGACACATGCCTTGGGTACAGTGACAGAAATGTAGCACATATCTAAGACAGATTCCTAAGGAAGAAGTACATGGGGGTATGAAGACTCTGGTTCAGGGTGGTTATTGTGACAATGAGAAACTTTCCCATGAGGGTTGCCAAGTACATCAGTAGAAATTGCATGGTATGGAAGACTCTGAGCTCCCACACATCAGAAAATCTTGAAAGCAAGAATTCAGTCACTGTGGTTGAATTGAACATTTTCAGTTAATTTGTTATGGTTATGGAGAACTGAAGGCAAATAATCCCTAAAAAACATGGAAAATGTACGGGAGGAAAATTATTAGCACATGTACATTTATCGACTCATGTTTATCTGATTTCCTTCTCTGAATTATTTGGTAGTAGAAGATAGCATAATAATTCCTTATCATTCTTTAGTCTCCCTGGCTTATACCTTATTTTCTGGAATGTGTTACTAGTAAAATGTAAACTTTAAGAACTTTTACAAATGTTTGCATACATTTCTATCATTTAGTAGCTGTAAAATAAGTATATTGGAGTTCAAGGTTTGCCTATGGAATTTATTGAGTTAATATCACTATTTACTATCTATGAGGTTCATCAGAAATATTCTCTAAATGTTAGAATTTATCATTAGTTCATGATCAAACAGAATTGGAACAGTGATAGGAGGCTACTATTTTATCACCAATCAATTGTTGGTTTCTATCTTGCATTCCACATGGCAGAGTAGCAGAGTTGAAATGTCATGGCCTTCAGGGAAAGATATGTTTTGCATCCCAGCTTTGCCATTCCTGTGCTTTGTAGCACTGGGAAGTCTCTCAAACATCTTTTAACCTAAATTTCCTTATCTATAAAATATGTATTAATACCTACTTTATAAATTTAACATTTGTAAAACTTTTCAAAGAGAGGCATTAAAAATTGTAGATATGTTGAAAATATAAATAAGAATTATAAATCACTGATAATATCCAAGCAAATGTCTGTACAGCATTTACATTTACTTCATCTTATGTCTACAGAGTGCTATTGTTTTTACCATGCAAATGAAAAAGGAAAAGGAAAACCCAATGTGTTACATTTACTATTATTTTTCTTTATTCCACATAATATGACAATATAGACTCAGTATTAAAGTATTGAATGATTTTTGAACAACTGAGACTATTTCCTTACTGGCAGATCCCAGGGGGCTTCCCTGCTCAACAAAGATTACCTGGGTAGATAGAATATTACATGGGTGAGCTTCTCCCTCAAAGTGTAAATGCAAATTATGCATTTCATTGTCTGTAAAGACTTGAAAGATGTATTTTTCAACTTGAAGAATTAGAAGACATATTTTCTGCATTAATATATTCTTCATTATTAATTTATTCATTCACATATTCACTTAATTTTTTCAGCTTAATAACTTTATTTATTTCCTTCCTAGAAGGCATAATTTTTATTTACTTATAATTAAACCAATCTTTGAAAATATTTTTGAGCGAGTTATGTGCAAACACTAGTCTGGAACCTGGAGGATGAATAATGAACAAATGTTTACATGGTCTTTCATGATATATTATGACAAATTCCAAGAATTACAACTGAAATATAAGTGATTATGCTCATATTTTATTTTATGTCAGGGATTCGTTGATTAACTTTGAGTAAGTGAACAATCTTTGGTATATGTTGGCAAAGATATGATAATAGGGAAACATTCATGAAATTGTTAAATAGCAATGCTATACATAAAACATTATTTCTACTTAGTAGAAAAACAAAACCCCCATCACTAAATTTATCTAATTGTACTTTGAAAGTATTCTGCCTACTGAATCTCTGGGCAGAACATGGTCACTCCCCTGTTCCTTCTCTATTGCTGGCATAGGCACCCTCCATTTTTGTCACTCTTTCCATCCATGACAATTCTCCTAAAGTTTCTGGAATGAAGTATTTTTATGCAGTACAT
The DNA here is from genome assembly GCA_026826555.1 of Tolypeutes matacus. Taxonomy (NCBI): domain Eukaryota; kingdom Metazoa; phylum Chordata; class Mammalia; order Cingulata; family Chlamyphoridae; genus Tolypeutes; species Tolypeutes matacus. The sequence goes on from JAKSZT010040477.1 coordinate 789,206, forward strand.
TAAAAAGAAGACATTGGTCTCATTATGTGAATACCTTCCCTATCTATATTTTCTATTCCAGTCCTATTAGTAATGCCTGTTAATAAATAAGTGAACAGTGCAGGAAAGAAGAGGGTGATACATGGAATAAGGTAAAGGAGAAGTAAAACAAAATTATAAAAATACTCACAAGATATTGCCCTCTTATGCTGGATATGGAAGTTATGATTTCTGGAACAGGTCCAAATCTATTTCAGATGCAGGCAAGCACAAGTGGGCAGGTGTATCTGAAATACTGATATCCTGAGAATAATAATTCTGTTTTATAACAACTGCCTCTGTATTCAGTTCTATATGGCATTAGGGAAATTCCATGGGAGCAGAATCCTTATCATCCATCTTGACATTGCCCAGAGATAATTTGTGGATGATAATTGAGTATAGATAATGAGAGAATAG
>JAKSZT010040477.1:791636-802883 GCA_026826555.1 Tolypeutes matacus
AATGGTTTTCCAGCCATTCACTTTCAGCCTCCTTGAATCCCTGGGTCAATGGTGGGTTACTTGTAGACAGCATATAGATGTATCATATTTCCTTATCCATTCTGCCAATCTGTGTCTTTTGATTGGTGAATTTAATCCATTAACATTCAGTGTTATTATTCGTAACGAATTTCCTACTTCAGCCATTTTTTCTTTGGGTTAATGTATGTCATATGTTGTTTTGTTTCTCTTTTTGACTTTTCAGTAGTTTTTAAACTCTCCTCCAACTCTCTCTCCTTTGTTTTTTCCTTTCAACTTGTAGAGATTCCTTTAGTATTTCTTGAAGTGCTGGTTTCTTCGTGACATACTCTCTTAATTGCTGTTTATCTGTGAATATTTTGAACTCTCCATCATTTTTGAATGCCAATTTTGCTGGATAGAGAATTCATGGCTGGAAGTTTTTTTCTTTTAGTGTTTTGACTATGTCATACCACTGTCTTCTTGCCTCCATGGTTTCAGCTGAGAAATCAGCACTTAATCTTATTGTGCTTCCCTTGTATGTGATGGTTCTCTTTTCTCTTGCTGCCTTGGGTATTTTCCCTTTGTCTTGAGCATTGGACATTTTGACAACTATATGTTTTGGTGTTGGCCTGTTGGGATTTATACTATTTGGGGTGCGCTGTGCTTCCTGGATCTGCACCTCCATCTCTCTCAATAGAGTTGTGAAGTTTTCAGCCATAATTTCCTTCAACTCTCCTTGTGTTCCCTTTCCCTTCTCTTCTCCTTCTGGGATGCCCATAATGCGTATGTTTGTGCAGTTTGTATTATCGGTTAATTCCCTGAGACCATGCTGGATTTTTTCTATCTTTTTGTATATCTGTTCCACAATCTCTTTGATTTCAACTGTATTGTCTTCCATATCATTAATTCTTTCCTCTGCCTGTTCAAATCTACTGCCATGTGAGTCCAGCGTCTTTTTCATTTCTTGGCTTGTGCCTTTGTTCACCATCATATCCATTACCTTTTTAGGCGTGTTAGCTATTTCTTCTGTATGTTCTCCCAGTGTCTTCTTTATATCCTTAATCTCTTCCTTCAGTTCTTTAAGTTGGTCCATGATATTTATTTGGATAGCTTTGATTAGTTGTTCGATGTTCTGCATTGCTTCCTGGTTTTTATTTTGTGCATTGGACTGGTCCATGTTTTCCAGTTTATCAGAGTCATTTGTATTTTTCTGTTGCCCTCTGGTCATCATATTATCTTGATGGGTTTGTTCAGTTGATTAGCTTTTCTCTATGCTCTAGAATTTTATTTAGCTGTTGGTTCTGCATGTGAGTTAAGTTTTCTCTTTGGCAGTTTTTCTTCTTATTTTATTTCCTTGCTTCTTTCTATGTTCCCTTTCCATCCACGCCGTTGATCCGCGTAGATAGATGTCCCAAGCTTCTCACTCCACGCGTGCACAGCACAGACCCCTGGGAAGGACCCTGTCCACAATCAGCCTTGCTCTGGGACCTTGCAGTGTGTGCCTTCCTACACTAACGCCATCTTGGCCCATATCTTAATATTTCTTGAAAGGCAGTTTTCTTGTTGACATGCTCTCTTAATTTCAGTTTATCTGTGAATATTTTGAACTTTCCCTTATTTTTGAATGCTGGCTTTGTTGCATATAGACTTTTTGGCTGGAAGATTTTTTTTTTATTTTAGCACATTATATATGTAGTACCACTGCCTTCTTGCTTGCATGGTTTCAGATGAGAAATCAGCACTTAATATTATTGAGCTTCCCTTTTATATGATGGGTCTCTCTCTTCTCTTGCTGCTTTCAGTATTCTCTCTTTGTCTTAAGCATTGAACAATATGACAAGTACTTGCCTTGGAGTAGGTCTCTTAGGATTTATACTGTTTGGGGTGTGCTATGCTTCCTGGACATGTACTTCCATGTCCCTCAAAAGATTTTGGAAGATTCAGCCATCATTTCCTCCAACACTCCTTCTGCCCCCTTTCCCTTCTCTTTTCCCTCTGGGATGAGAATAATGTGTATATTTCTGCATTTCATCTTGTCATTCAAATCCCTGAGTCCCTGCTGGACTTTTTTGGTCTTTTTATCTGTCTGTTCTATTATATTTTTTTATTTCTGATGTACTGTCTTCACATTACTAATTATTTCATCTGCCTGTTTAAATCTGCTGTTATGTGCTTCCAGTGTAATTTTGATTTATTTGATTGTACCATTCATCACCATCATCTTTTTTCTTTTAATATATGTTTACAATTTCTTTTATGTTCCCCCGGTGCCTTCTCAATATACTTATTATTTTCCTTCACTTCATTAAGTTGATTCATGTTATTTTTTTGGACATCATTGATTTAGTTGTTCCATGTTCTGCATCTCCTCCTGTTTTTCAGTTTGTTCATTAGACTGGGGCATGTCTTACTATTTTTTTAATATGGCTTGTAATTTTTTTGGTGTCTAGGTATCTGTTTATCTTGATGAGCTTATTTGTTTGGTTAGCTTCTCTTTAAACTCTAGGATTTTATTTTTTTATTTTGTGTGTGTGTTATGTGTGTGTTTGTGGTAAGGTTCTTTTTGACACATCGATCCTTTTATTGTATATACTTCCAGTTATCTTTGTTCCCTAGAAAAAAAAATTAGGACCAGAGAAAAGGAAAGAGATAAAAAACGGGAAAAGGACTAGAAAATGGTAGAAGAGGAACCATACAAGAGCTGGGAAAACAGGTAATATGAGTAAAAAACTTTTTAAATGTACATAGGAATAAGAATAAAAATGTGGAATAGAACAAATGAAATAAGGAAAAACACAGATAAAAAATAGAATGAATTAAAAGGCCAGAGTGATCAGAAAGAGGAAAAGAGAATTAGAAGAAAAAAGAAAGAGAAAAAAAAATGAAGGGTAAAAAAAGAGTGGTGGAATGAAAGAAAAATAACATGAAATAGAAGATTTAAAAAAATGAAGAAAAGAAATAAAGTAGGTAGAAAAAAAAGAAGTAAAAGAAAGAGAAAGGAAACAAAGAAAGGGTAAAGACAATAAACAAGATATAAAACCACCATCACTACCACCATGACACACACACACAAATAAACCAGGAAAGCACCCTTACTGCTTAAGCCCCTAATGAGCTTCTCAGGCTGCTGGTGCTCATCATTCAATCACCTTTAAGCCTGCCCTCCACAGGTAATATACCAGATTTTAACAAATAAAATAAAGAGAGAAAAAAAAAAAAAGGAAAAAAGAGAACAGAGAAAATCTGTTTATATGCTCCCTGTCATATGATTCCAGCTGGGTGCCTGATAACCCAGTGCATCACTTTCCAGGTCACTTCTCTAAGGAGACCAAGGAATTGGGCCAGGGAACTTACATATTCAAGGCAGGAATTCCTCCACTGAGCTACACTGGCTCCACAGATTAAGTAGTCTTTTGGAAGTTTATCTGAGACTTCCCGCCTGCATTCCCTGAAGCAAGTAAGGCTTCTAACAGTTTGCCAAGCTGGGCTGTTTAGGTGCCTGCCTGTGCCTCCTCTCTAACTTTGTTCCTCTCTCTCCCAGTTTGGCTGTGTGGTTAGCCTTCTTGATCAGATCTCCCCTCCCCTCTCCCTGCAGCTGCTTCATTGCTGGTCTGTTCCCCTCTGAGATTCACAGGGGGCTCATCTGCCCCAAATCACTGAAAAGAAACCACTTTCCACCCTCCCAGACCCCTCTTCCTTGCAGGGAATGCTCCCTCCCACTCAGTTCTTTGCAGTGAGTAAGGGACTTTACAGAGGCTATTTGAGTTGAAGGTGGGGTATATGTCCCATTTCCAGCCACAGGGGTGAGTAACTCATGTTTTTCCTCCGGCTTCTTTATCTGTCTAGTTCCCTCCTGGATGATGCATGACACTTTCCCATTATATATATCTCCAAAGTAGCTTCCTCAGATAGGTTTTTGCCCTTTCTCTGTTCTTTTTTTGTGAGAGAGCAGGGCTCTGCCTACCTACTTCAATGCCATTTTCCCAGAAGTCCTACCCTTTCCATTTATATATTCTAAAATGTGAAAGTATAAAGACCCATTGCATATTTTATTGGATTTATGTGATATATAAAATATTTGTTGAGAAAGCAGCACCCCACTTTTCAAAACCAAAGGCTCTTAATTTTCCACAGTTGCTATAACAAATACCACACATTGATTTGCTTGCACCAGAAGGTTTTTGGCTAACAGTTTTAGAGCTAGAAATCCAAATCAAAGTCTTGACAGGCAAGGCTTTCTCTCCAGTGTCTGTAGCATTCCTATACTGATTTCTGACAATCCTTCGGCTTCTTTGGCTTGTTTCTCTGCTTGAATCACATGGCAATCTTTCTCTCTTTGTGTCTTATCCATTGATTTGCACTGACTTCTGGCTTGTACTGACTGACTGCATCTGAATTTCTTTTGATTATATGGACCCCTGTCACATGGATTAAGTTGCCCCTACAACCTGATTCAATTTACCTAATCTGAATAAGCTATTCAAAGATCATGTTCACAAATGTGTTCACATCCTCACTAATAACATATCCAAAGGTTCTATTTACAAATGGGTCCATACATGCAGTAATGAAAATTATGACTTGAATATACCTATGTGGGGGACATGATCCAATAACCAGAAACAAGCCCCCTTTGAAGTAGAGTGGGCATCACCAGCCCCAAATCCTGAAGTTGAACAATGAATAAACATAAGCTAGGAATGCAACTATGGACTAAAGTAGACATTATTATTGTTGTAATGGAAGAACTTGTAACATTGAAATAAAGACAGAGGTTACCAGAGCTCCTCAGGGGAAGGATAGGGAAGAACAGATGTAACATTGGAATTTTGGGGGAAGCATTGGAATTGTTCTGCATGATATTGCAATGACAGATACAGTCCATCGTACATTTTGTCAAAACCTATAAAATTGTATTGGGTAAAGGGTGAACCATAATGTGAACTATAGACCTTGCTGAGTAGCAGTGCTACAATATGTGTCTATCAGTTGGAACAAATGTACCACACTAATGAAAGATGTTGTTAATGGAAGAAAGTGTGGGAGAGGGAGGGGGTGGGATATATGAGGATCCCCTATATTTTTGATGTAACATTAATGTAATCTACAGTTTCTTTAAAAATAAAGAAAAAAAGACTGAACAGAATAGCTGAAAACAGTGTTAAATACAATCAAGAAACATAACTAATGTATGTAGATGATTCCTTACCCTGTCAAGCTCAGATTATGTGAATATTTAAATGAGTTATTTTTCCCACAACGGGCAACCAATTTGCTTTCTCTTTAGAGAAAGGTAGGTAGAGATTGGAAAGCTGATGGATAATCTGTGCAGAATTGGTTTAAAGGTTGTTTGTAAATCTTTGGAAATGAATGGAAATGGGGAGAGCACATCATGGTGTTTGTGACTAGCAGAGCTGTTATATAAGTATGGCAGTGATTGAAAGGGAAAACCTAAGGAAATATATATTACTAGATGGAAAGCTAAAAATGTAACATGGGCTGTATAATATAGTGAAACCTCATAGAAAATATGACTATGGGTGACATTACATATATAAAATTATTTTACAAAGCATAAATCAAAATATACTAGAGAGAAGGAAGCAGAATAGCAGCTATATATGGAAGGAGAAACAGAGAGAGATTGAGAGGTTATGAGTTTTGTTTGGTTGGTTTTCATTTATTATTATTATTGCTGGAATAATGAAATGCTCTAAAAATGATTGAAGTAATGAATGCACAACTATATGAATATACTGAATACCATTGAATATAGACATTGGATGTATTTATGCTTTTTAAAATATATATCAATAAAATCTATTCATTAAATAAATGAAAACTATAGCACATAAGAAAAGAATGGCTTGTTAGTAAAAATATATACTAACTGAAGATCTCGAACTGAAGGGACCTGGGTGGTGTCAAAGGGAAAATCAACGCAAATATGACATTTGGTTCGATTGTCTTTTCAAGTCTTTAATTGTAAGCAGATATTGAACTCATATCAATAGGGAATGAGGATACAAAGGCCAATATGAAATATAGGGTCCCTTGGATGCCCCCATAGGTGTGTGAATGTGAACAGAAACTCAGATCAGCAGAGAAGACAGAAAATGCTAGGGGGATTAAAAGCAAGAGTGTCCAGTTATTAGTATGAGTTTCTGTAGATTAAATCATCCAGATTTTGTTAAGTAGCTCCTGGCTGATAATTTTGTATAAACCTGATCTGAAAGTTTGCATGAAAACTGTCTTCTTCTTAAAGAATCTCAGCTTCTACTATACTCTTAATGTTTGGACTAAATATTCTAACACCAAAAATCTTCCATTTGTTTCAATTTAACTTAGAGGTATGAATATAAGAACAAAGCTTTGTGGGTTTTACTGTAATTCTATTGAACAGCACCTGATGTGCTTTCCAATGTGCTTTGAAGGCTATCTTTCTCTTTTTTTTTGTTGTCAAAGATAAGATTGTAGGTCATTTCCCAGGTTTTTATTTTTGTTCCAGAGTGAATCCTTAATTTCAGACTCATTTCACAACTAGAGAGGATAAAAGTTTTCAAAACCAGCAATTTCCGTACTCTACAATATTAAAGGAAATCTTTGAGGGGAAAATGTAATGATATGGTTTTAAAATCTGGACCTACACAAAGAAATGAAGAGCATAAGAAATGGTAAAAACATCAGTAAATGTATGATAGTTTTTCTTCTTCACTTATATGTAAAGCAATATATTATCACATTATGATAGACTTAGGTAAGTTCAAGATATTTAATATATGCTCTAATTTAATAAACAACATTAGCTAAATGTCAATAAGAACTTTAAATACACAAAATCAATCCAAGTGGATGCTGACACAGAGGAAATAGAGAAAAAGGAATAGATGAAAGAAGGACACACACACACACAAACAATACAATATATTTAATGCTTAAACACATCAATAGTTACAATTAATTTAAAGAGTAAACACCACAATTAAAAGGCAGAGAATCTGTGATAGGATTAAAGAGCAAGCTGCCTATGCTGCCTTCAAAAAATTCACTTTAATAGAAAGACTGAAATAGGTTAAAATTTAGAAAAAAGATACATAAAGATGTGCATGCTAACACAACTTTTTAAAGGTGTAGTGTTTAGATCAGTAACTGAAAATGCAGACTTTGTACCCTATGATAATATCAATCTTAGAATTAACAGAGGAAGTAGTGCCAATTTATGAGTGATAATGATGGCACCAATTTACAAAACTGAAACTTGTAATATTTTAGAGATTTTTTGAGAAAAATAAATATATTTTGGAAATTTTGTCTAATATGGCAAACTATTTGTCAAGCATCACAGCATTCTGTTTCTAACACTAGGTTTTCTATATTGATTATAGGCCTTAACATATGAGAAATATAATAACACTCAATATAAATATATAATTACATAATTTCATCATCTTTATATATTGATAAGCCTGTTGAGAAATATCCTAATGTGGAAAGAGTAAATGTTTACCTCACTTTTGCTTTCTAGTATGGAGAACTTAAAACCTGCCAACAGTTTTCATCCTAAACTTTCTAAACAGACGAGTGATGTACAAATTTGTAAATTTTTTTGCTTTAAGCAAAAGTAATTCTTATTTAAAATCTATCCTTCCACATTATGAAGTATAGGAAAATGTATCTTTGATGTCAATTACCAACCACACCTTCAGATGCTTACAATTTATTCTGAACAAAATCATTAATGTTCTTTTCTGACCGGCTTTCAGATGTTATTATATGTATTTTAGGAATACTTTAACTATATGGTGAATGAATGATTCTCTGTCTCTTCTAAGTATGAAAAAAGATAAAAGAAAATTAATGTGTAGTTTATATTTTCTAGGACTCTTTAAGTTTAAAGGAGAATAAATGGAAACAGCACTACTTGGTAAAAAGAGACAAGTCTCTTGCAGTGATCATTCAGGTATGAGAGAATATTCATTTTTTGAAGGATAAACAGTTTATGTTGTAACTATGCCAACACATTATATAATCACTGTCCCTGAAACTTCAAGTCTTGTCTCTTAATGTTAGAAGTAGGCAAGAAGTTTAAATTTGAAGCATTTTCAACTCACCTCAGTAAAGTTGGAATGTCTTGAAATAATTATCCTATTATTTTAATACCTAAAGCTTTCTATTCATAATTCTCTTTAAAGCCTCCTTTATCTGCTTGTTTCTGGGACTATAGATAATAGGACTGAAGAAAGGAGGGACTATAGAATAGAACACAGAGGTGATCATGTCCTGAATTGTGGGTGAGCTGGAGGTTGGCTTCAAATATACAGCAGAAGCTGAGTTGACAAAGAGAGTCACCACGAGGATGTGAGGGACACAGGTGGAAAAAGCCTTCTTTGTTCTCCACTGATTGGAAACCTGAGCACAGTAGACAATATGCGACTATAAGACATGATGATGAAGACAAAGCAGCCACCAACAACCAGCACTTCAGAGACAAGAATTAAAATTTCATTGCTGAAGGTGTCAGAGCAGGACAGCTTCAGTAGTGAGGGGACATCACAGAAGAATTGATGGACCACGTTGGACTGACAGAAGGGCAGTTGGAATGTGTTGCCAGTGTGGAATCCTGAATAGGCCAGACCACTGAGTATAGAGGCTAGAGTCATCTGGACACAGACCCAAGAGTTCATGACCACAGGGTAGTGGAGAGGCTGGCAGATGGCCACATAACGGTCACCAGCCATGATGGTGAGGAATAGCCGTTCTGTACAAGCACAGAAAACCAGAAAGAAGAGCTGAGCCACACATCCAGCCATGGAGATTGCCCTGTTGTCAAGCAGGAAGATGACACATGCCTTGGGTACAGTGACAGAAATGTAGCACATGTCTAAGACAGACAGATTCCTAAGGAAGAAGTACATGTGGGTATGAAGACTCTGGTTGAGTGTGGTTATTGTGACAATGAGAAAGTTTCTCATCAGGGTTGCCAAGTACATCAGTAGAAATAGCATGGCATGGAAGACTCTGAGTTCCCACACATCAGAAAATCTTGTAAGCAAGAATTCAGTCACTGTGGTTGAGTTGGGCAGTTTTAGTTAATTTGTTATGGTTATGGAGAACTGAAGGCAAATAATCCCTAAAAAACATGGAAAATGTATGGGAGGAAAATTATTAGCACATGTACATTTATAGACTCATGTTTATCTGATTTCCTTCTCTGAGTTATTTGGTAGTAGAAGATAGCATAATATTGCCTTGTCGTTCTTTAGTTTCCCTGCCTCATACCTTATTTTCTGGAATGTGTTACTAGTAAAATGTAAACTTTAAGAACTTTTACCAATGTTTGCATACATTTCTATCACTTAGTAGCTGTAAAAAAAAGTATATTGGAGTTCAAGGTTTGCCTATGGGATTTATTGAGTTAATATCACTCTTTACTATATATGAGGTTCATCAGAAATATTCTCTAAATGTTAGAATTTATCATTAGTTCATGATCAAACAGAATTGGAACAGTGATAGGAGGCTACACTTTTATCACCAATCAATTGTAGGTTTCTATCTTGCATTCCACATGGCAGAGTAGCAGAGTTGAAATGTCATGGCCTTCAGGGAAAGATAGGTTTTGCATCCCAGCTTTGCCATTCCTGTGCTTTGTAGCACAGGGGAGTCTCTCAAACATCTTTTAACCTAAATTTCCTTATCTATAAAATATGTATTAATACCTACTTTATAAATTTAACATTTGTAAAACTTTTCAAAGAGAGGCATTAAAAATTGTAGATATTTTGAAAATATAAATAAGAATTATAAATCACTGATAATATCCAAGCAAATGTCTGTACAGGATTTACATTTACTTCATCTTATGTCTACAGAGTGCTATTGATTTTATCATGCAAATGAAAAAGGGAAAGAAAAACCCAATGTGTTACATTTACTATTATTTTTTCTTTATTCCACAAAATATGACAATATAGACTCAGTATTAAAGTATTGAATGATTTTTGAACAACTGAGACTATTTCCTTACTGGCAGATCCCAGGGGGCTTCCCTGCTCAACAAAGATTACCTGGGTAGATAGAATATTACATGGGTGAGCTTCTCCCTCAAAGTGTAAATGCAAATTATGCATTTCATTGTCTGTAAAGACTTGAAAGATGTATTTTTCAACTTGAAGAATTAGAAGACATATTTTCTGCCTTAATATATTCTTCATTATTAATTTATTCATTTACATATTCACTTAATTTTTTCAGCTTAATAACTTTATTTATTTCCTTCCTAGAAGGCATGATTTTTATTTACTTATAATTGAACCAATCTTTGAAAATATTTTTGAGCGAGTTATGTGCAAACACTAGTCTGGAACCTGGAGGATGAATAATGAACAAATGTTTACATGCTCTTTCATGATATATTATGACAAATTCCAAGAATTACAACTGAAATATAAGTGATTATGCTCACATTTTATTTTATGTCAGGGATTCGTTGATTAACTTTGAGTAAGTGGAATAATCTTTGGTATATGTTGACAAAGATATGATAATAGGGAAACCTTTATGAAATTTTTAAATAGCATAAAACATTATTTCTACTTAGTAGAAAAACACAACCCCCATCACTAAATTTATCTAATTATACATTGAAAGTATTCTGCTTACTGAATCTCTGGGCAGAACATGGTCATTTCCCTGTTCCTTCTGCATTGCTGGCATAGGCCCCATCCATTTTTGTTATATGTTCACTCTTTCCATCCATGACAATTCTCCTAAAGTTTCTGTAATGAAGAATTTTTATGCAGTACATTAAAAAGAAGGCATTGGTCTCATTATGTGAATACCTTCCCTATCTATATGTTCTATTCTAGTCCTACTAGTAATGCCTGTTAATAAATAAGTGAACAGTGCAGGAAAGAAGAGAGGGTGATACATAGAATAAGGTAAAGGAGAAGTAAAACAAAATTATAAAAATACTCACAAGATATCGCCCTCTTATGCTGCATATGTAAGTTATGATTTCTGGAACAGATCCAAGTCTATTTCAGGTGCAGGCAAGCACAAGTGGGCAGGTGTACCTGAAATACTGATATCCTGAGAATAATAATTCTGTTTTATAATAACTGCCACTGTATTCAGTTCCATATGGCATTAGGGAAATTTCATGGGAGCAGAATCCTTGGCATCCATCTTGACATTGCCTAGAGATAATTTGTGGATGATAATTGAGTATAGATAATGAGAGAATAG
>JAKSZT010040477.1:809681-822188 GCA_026826555.1 Tolypeutes matacus
TCATAACAAATATACCACACTAATGAAAGATATTGTTTATGTGGTATAGTGTGAGTAGGAGAAGGGCCAGACATATGGAAATTCCCTATATATATTTTTTATTCTTTTTTTAAAAAAAGATGCTTAGATTACATAAATGTTACACAAAAATTATAGGGATTCCCATGTTCCCCCCACCCACACCTCCCACAAACTCCCACACAAACATCTTTCATTAGTGTGGCACATCACCTGCAATGGATATACACATCCTGGGGCTTTGCCATTAAGCATGAAACATAGTTCACATTGTAGACCACACTCTCTCCCACACAGTTCTGCATGTTATATGCTGATGTAAAATGGCCTATATCTGTCGTTGTAATGTCACTCAGGATAATTCCCATATCCTGAAAAAGACCATGTATTACAACTACTATTCCCTCTCCCTGTCCCCAAAGCATCCAGTGGCCACTGGCTCCACATCAATGTTGTAATTTCTTCCATTGCTTGAATCAGAATGTGTATAAAACAGAATACCAGTAAGTCCACTGTAGTCCATAGCCCTTCCCCCAATCCTGAGGAGTCTGGGATGGTGATGTCCAGTTCACCTCCAAGTCAGAGGGGGCTTATGTCCTATGGGTAAGATGGATGGGATTATCCTGCCTGCAGCTGCAGACTCTCTCCATTCCCTGGGATGGCTGTTGTCCATCATCATCTCCCTGTCAGGTGTCTTGGGTGATTCCATTGAGCTATAGAGTAGGAGTTGCAGCTCTACTGAGATTCCAGGCCCAGCTGGCACATGGGCAGGCTAAAGGCTCCAGTCTCTGACAGTACACATAAAAACTCCAGCACCAAATACAGGTTTGAATAGAGGGGACTGATGGACCACGTGCAGGGAGGACTTATTTGAGTCAACTCTATCACTCTCAGGAGCACAGATACCAAAGTACAGCCAACTGATAAGGCATCAATCTCTGGAGCTATTAACCCTTATACAGGACCTGGGTGTCTCCAGAGCCCTCAGGAACCCCTCTATTTGGGGTGATATCTACTTTGGTGTTCTATGAGATCCTACTGAGGTGTGTGTAAGCGTTACCTCTGGGATGACCTCCCGAATCTCTTTGAAGTCTCTTAGCCATATGAACTCATTTGTCTTTACCTTTCTCCCCTTTTATTCAAGGTCTTTTTCCAGTCGCATTGCCAATTGGCACTTGGTAGTAGTCTCTCATTGCCAGGGAGGCTTATCCCCAGGAATCATGTCCCATGCTGGGAGGAAGGTAATGCATTCATATGCTGAGTTTCACTTAGAGAGAGGCCACATGTGAGCAACAAGGGGGCTCTCAGGCAGCAACTCTTAGGCATCCCATAACAATAAGCTAAGTTTCATTTTCAAGAGCAAAGATTGGTAAGGCTAGTCATCAATAACAAGAACCCATCAGTGGATCATCCTCCTTAGCCAGACACTGCCCCTGCATTTGGGGAACTGTTGCCTACTCCCTTGTAGAATGTGGCAGAGCTCTCCAGGTTGGGAATTCAGTATTCTGTCATTTATTTTTATTGAGTGATTCTCCACCCACTGTGACCATGCCCCACCTCATGATCATTTGAACAATTTTATATATCTTTTATGTATGTTCAGGTGAACATCCTCCCATGAAACCCCCATCCCTGACACCCCTCCCCCAACAATAGTCTCTCACCCCCACTGGAACCCTTCTGTGATCCAAAGCTTCTTTAAAGATAAAGCCCATAAAATAACCAAATATAATTAATAGGAAAATGAAATAATAAAGATAAGTTTAAATGTAAGAAATAAAATACATGGAAACTTAAAAAAAGCACTAAAAATAAAATCAAATTAAAGGATTGGGATATTGATAAAATAGGAAAAAACCAAATATATATATATATATATATTTTTACTTTTCTTTTATCACTGCAATATCAGGTGTCCAGTCTGTACTGTGGCAACTTCCCCTTCTCATTCCCCAGTTTCTCACTATTTTTAATTTTGTTTTAAAGAAGTTTTAGGTCACAGCAAATTCACACACAGAATACAAGGGACTCTCATATACCCAACCTCCTCCCCCTTTCCTCTCTCCATATTAAAATCTTTTTGTATCTGGATGGTAGCATTTTTATAACTGTTATAAAACAGTGAAAAATAGCTACTAAACATTGTCAATGGTTTACAGTTATGGTTTACATTTTAGAGTGTACAATTTAATAACTTTTGATGATATTTACCATGTCCTGTGTCCATCACTGTAAGGTAATGCAAAACATTTCCCCTGACCACTAAATACCCCCTGTTTAATCTATTTTGTTCCTCCTTCCCCATCCCCTTGGGGTTCATGATGACCCCCTGACTTGACTCATTGGATGATAAGATTCATAGTTACATGCAACAAGAGGTCTTGACATGCTGGTTTGCCCTTCCCTATTAGGAACCGTCGTTGCTCATATGAGGCCCACCTGTCTGTTTCTGGGTGAGTTGGTCCTCCCAGAGATGGGAGTCCATCTCCTTCCCGCTCATTGTGTGGGTCTCCACCCACTGATACAACACATTATGACAGGATGAACACTCACACACTTCCTAGAAGCCTGCTCCAGGTATGCCCTGTCCTGAATGCCCCCCCCCCAACCTAACACCCTAAACCAGTGACACTTTCTTGTCATATTGCCATAAAAGCATTCCCACCCCTGCACTTTCAACCTTATACCCACAAATACTGTGTTTACCTGGTCCCTTTCCCATCTTTCCCCCCAGTATCCTGGGTTTTCTAACCCACCCTTCTTAATCTGCCCACCTGTCAACCCTGCACCACTAAACAGAGTAATATCACAACCCATCTGTCCTATCCCTTCAATATGCAACTATACTCTATCACTTTACCATAGATTATGTCTGTATGGGTGATGGCTCAAACCATCTCTTCTCTTTCTCTCTCTTGTAGACCTATCTTTCAGATAATGGTTCTCAGATACTGCTCACTCCTCAATTCATATCAGTGAGGTCATGTACTGTTCATCCTTCAATGCCTGGCTTGCTTCACTCAACGTAAGGTCTTCAAGATTCATCCACATTATTCTGTATGTTAGCACTTTATTCCTTCTTATAGTTGAGTAATATTCCATTGTATGTATGTACCACATTTTGTTTATCCATTCATCTGTTGATGGGCACTGAGGTTGATTCCAACTTTTGGCAATAGTGAACACTGCCGCTATGAACATTGGTGTGCATATATCTGTTCTTGTCTTTGCTTTCAATTCTTCTGGGTATATACTCAGCAGTGGAATTGCTGGATCATATGGAAGATCAGGTTTTTTAAGGAACCGTCAAACTATCCTCCAAAGTGCCTGGACCATTCCACAATCCCACCAACAATGGATAAGGGTTTCCACTCCTCCACATCCTCTCTAACACTTTAATAGCCATCATTCTAATGCGCGTAAGATGGTATCTCATTGTAGTTTTGATTTGCATTACCCTAATAACTAGCAATGTTGACCATTTTTTTCATGTGCTTTTTAGCCATTTTTATTTCTACCTTGGAGAAGTGTCTTTTCAGATCACTTGCCCATTTTTAAAATGGGTTTTTTGTCTTTTTATTTTTGAGGAGTAGGATTTCTTTATATATACAGGACACTGAATCCTATCAGATAAATGGCTGACAAATATTTTCTCCCATTGGGTAGACTGCCATTTTATTTCCTTAATAATGTCCTTTGAGATGCAGAAGTTTTTAATTTTGAGGTGACCCCATTTATCTATTTTTTCTTTTGCTGCTCATGCTTTGAGTGTGAAGTTCATGAAACTGTTTCCTATTACAGGGTCCTGTATATGCTTTCCTACATCATCTTCCAAGGTCCTTATGGTATTGGCTCTTATATTTAGATCTTTGATCCATCTTGAGTTGATATTTGTAAAAGGTGTGAGGTGGTGTTCTTCTCTCATTCTTTTGGATATGGATGTCCAGTTCCCCAAGCACCACTTATTGGACAGGCCATTCTTTCCCAACAGAGTGGGAAAGGCTGGGTAGCCTTGTCAAATAGCAGATGGCTGTATATGCAAGGATTTATATCAGAACTCACAATTCAGTTCCATTGGTCAGTGTGTCTATCCTTGTACCAATACCATGCAGTTTTGAACTCTGTAGCTTTGTAGTATGTTTAAAGTCAGGTAATGTGATACCTCCAACTTCATTTATATTTTTCAATATTTCTTTGGCGATTCAGGGCCTCTTACCATTCCAAATATATTTTGTAGTTAGTTTTTCCAGTTCCTTAAAAATACAGTGTGGATTATTATTAGGATTGCAGAATCTGTAAATTAGTTTGGGTAGGATAGACATCTTGATGATGTTTAGTCTTCCTATCCATGAGCAAGGAATATTCTTCCATTTATTTAAAACTTCTTTAATTTCCTTTAACAATGCCGTGTATTTTTCTGTATGTAAGTCTGTTGCATCTTTACTTAAATTTATTCCTTAGGTATTTGATTCTTTTAGTTACTATTGTAAATGGTATATTTTTCTTGATTTCCTCCTCATATTGCTTGTTATTGGTGTACAGAAATGCTACTGATTTTTGACCATTGATCTTACGGAATGCTACATTACTGAACTCCTTTATAAGTTCTAGGTGCTTTGCTATAGATTTCTCAGGGCTTTCTACATATAACATCATGTCTTCTGCAAATATTGAAATTTTTACTACTTCTTTTCCAATTTGGATGCCTTTTATGACTTTTTCTTGCCTCAGTGCTCAAGCAAGTACTTCTAAGACAATGTTAAATAGGAGTGGTGATAGTGGGCATCCTTGTCTTGTTCCCAGTCTCAGAGGGAAGGCTTTTAGGATTTCACCATTGAAGATGATGTTAGTTTTGGGTTTTTCATATATACCCTTTATCATGTTCAGAAAGTTTCCTTCTGTTCCTATCTTTTGCAGTGTTTTGATCAGCAAAGTATGCTGTATTTTGTTGAATGCTTTTTCTGCATCTATAGAGATGATCATGTGATTTTTTTCTTTCAAACTGTTTATGTGGTGTATTATATTGATTGATTTTCTTATGTTGAACCATCCTTGCATACCCGGGATGAAACCAACTCGGTCATGGTGTATAATTCTTTTGATATGTTGTTGAATGTGATTAGCAAATATTTTGTTGAGGATTTTATCATCTAGATTCATTAGAAAAATTAGTCTGTGATTTTCTTTTCTTGTGGTATCTTTGTTTGGCTTTGGTATCAGGGTAATGTTGGCATCCTAGAATGAGTTAGGTAATGTTCCTTCTACTTCTATTTTTTGGAAGATCTTAAGCAGGATTTGTGTTAGCTCTTTCTGGAATATTTGGTAGAATTCACCTGTGAAGATGTCTGGTCTTGGTCTTTTCTTAGTTGGGAAGTTTTTGATGACTGAGTCTATCTATTTACTTGTAATTGGACTGTTGAGTTCATCAATTTCTTCTTTGTCAATGTAGGCTATTTTTGAGTTCCTAAGAATTTCCTCTAAATTATCGTTCTTGTTGGCATATATTTTTCAAAGTATCCTCTTATGATGCTCTTTATTTCTGTGGGGTCAGTAGTGATATCCCCTTCCTCATTCCTTATTTTGTGTTTTGCATTGGCTCTCTCTTTTTCTTTGTTAGTCTGGCTAAGAGTTTGTCAATTTTATTGATCTTCTCGAAGAACCAGCTTTGGGTTTTATTTATTTTATTTATTTTTCTAATTTTCTACTTCATTTATTTCTGCTCTAATCTTTGTTATTTCTTCTCTCTACTTACTTTAGGTTTACTTTGCTTTCATTTTTCCAGTTACTGCAAGTGTGCAGTTAAGTCTTCAGTTTTAACACTTTCTTCTTTTTTAATATATGGATTTATAGTTATGAACTTCCCTCTCAGGACAGCTTTGCCTGCATCCCATAGGTTTTGATATGTTGTGGTTTTTTTGTTTGTTTGTTTTAGTTTCTTTAGTTCCAAGGCAGTTACTGATTTCTATTGAGATCTCCTCCTTGATCCACTGTTTGTCTAAGAGTGTGTTGTTTAACTTCCATATCTTTGTGCCTAATATGGTTCTTTGGCCCTTAGTAATTTCTAATTTCATTCCATTGTGGTCAGAGAAATTATTCTGTAAAATCTCAATCTTTCTGAATTCATTGAGAGTTGTTCTGTGGCCTGGCATGTGGTCTATCTTGGAGTATGATCTATGTGCACTCGAGAAGATTATATATCGGCTGTATTTGGGTGTAGTGTTCTGTATATCTTTATTAGGTACAGGTCCTCTAATGTACTATTCAGAGTCTTTGTTTCTTTATTGATTCTCTGTCTAGATGTTCTGTTGAATGGTTATAATGGTGTATAAAAGTCCCCCACTATAAATGTAGAAGCATTTATTTCTCCACTTAGTTTTTTCAGAGTATGCCTCATGTATTTTGAAGCACCCTGATTAGGTGCATAGATGTTTATAATTGTTCTCTCTTCTTGATAGATTACCCCTTTTACTAATATATAGTGTTCATCTTTGTCTCTTACAATAGTTTTGCATTTAAAATCTATTTTGTCTGATATTAGGATAGCTACACGTGCCCTTTTTTCTATTGTTTGCTTGTAAAATTGTTTCCCAACCATTCGCTTTCAGCTTCCTTGAACCCCTGGGTCTAAGGTGGGTTTCTTGTAGGCAACATATATATTGGTCATATTTCCTTATCCATTCTGCCAATCTGTGTCTCTTGACTGGTGACTTTAATCCATTAATATTCAGCGTTATCACTCTCAATGAATTTCTTACATCAGCCATATTGTCTTTTGGGTTTATGTATGTCATATGTAATTTTTATATCTCTTTTTGTCTTTTTAGTTATTCTTACACTGTCCTCCAACTCTCTCTCTCCCGTTTTTTCCTTTCAACTTGTATTACTTCCTTTAATATTTCTTGAAGTGCAGGTTTCTTATTGGCATGCTCTCTTAATTTCTTTTTATCTGTGAATATTTTGAGCTCTCCATCATTTTCGAATTTCAGCTGTGCTGGATAGAGATTTCAAGGCTCGAAGATTTTTCTTTGAGTACTTTGATTATGTCATAACACTCTCTTCTTGCCTCCATAGTTTCAGATGAGAAATCAGCCCTTAATCTTATTGTGTTTCCCTTGTATGTGATGGTTCTCTTTTCTCTTGCTGCCTTGAGTATTTTCTTTTTGTCTTGTGCATTGGGCATTTTGACAAGTATATGTCTTGGAGTAGGCCTGTTGGTATTTATACTGTTTGGGGTATGCTGTGCTTCCTGGACATGTACATCCATCTCCCTCAATAAGGTTGGGAAGTTTTCAGCCATTATTTCCTTTAACACTTCTTCTGTTCCCTTTCCCTTCACTTCTTCCTCTGGAATGTCTATAATGCATATATTAGTGCATTTTGTGTTTCATTCAAACCCCCATGTCACTGTATTATTTTTTTCTGTCTTTTTATCTATCTGTTCTACTATTGGTTTGATTTCAGATGTACTGTCTTCCACATCACTAATTCTTTCTTTTGCCTGTTCAAATCTGCTGTGATGTGATTCCAGCGTCTTATTGATTTCTTGGATTGTGCCATTTACCACCATCATATCCATTATCTTTTTATGTATGTTTACAATTTCTTCAGTATGTTCTCCCAGTGTCTTCTTAATATCCTTTATCTGTTCCTTCACTTCATTAAGTTGGTCTATAATATTTGTTTGGACAGCTTTGATTAATTGTTTGATGTCCTACATCTTTTCCTGGTTTTTAGTTTGTTCATTGGACTGTTACATGTCTTCCTGTATCTCAGTATGTTCTGTAATTTTTTGTTGCCCCCTAGTTATCATTTTATCTTGATGGGTTTATTCAGTTGATTAGGTTCTTTCTCTGCTCTAGAGTTTCATTTAGCTGGTGGATCTGTGTGTGTGTTAAGATTTCTCTTTGACACTTTGTTCTTCTTATTCTATTTTCTTGCCTCTTTCTATGTTCCCTTGAAGGCAAAAGATTAGGGCCAGAGGATTCAAAAGAGGTGAGAAAGGAAATGGATAATAATAATATTGATAAAATTTAGAAGAGAGGCCGTAAATCACTTAGTAAAATGAATATTTAACTCATGTAGGAAGCATAGAGTAATAGGGAAAAAAAGTGGTGTACCTACAATGTACTGGGAAACCAAATATAGGAAAATATGTATAATGATTTAGAAGGTCAGAATGATGAGGAGAGAAAGAGTAAAAAAAGGCTGAAAGGTAAATGTTAATAATAATTAAAAAGATGAAATCAGAATAGATAAGATAGAAATTGACACCTTTAAAGAATCAGACTAATGAAAAAAGGTGGTATGTAAGAACCACAACAGAAAGCAGAAGGTAGAAAGGTGAAGGAAGGAAAAGAGATAGCGTTGGGACACAAAATCAATATAGACAGAGAATGTGAAATCACGGAAGAAGAAGCATAGCAAAGAAGAGGCAAGCTAGCAGCACGTAATTTTAAAAAAAAGAAAGAAAGAAAAATAAAAAAAATGTGTGGGGGGAGGAAAGAGGAAATTATAGGAAGAGAAAACAAGCAAAGAAAAACCAAACAACCACACAAGCAAGCATTCAGACAAAGCTAAGGAAGAACAGTGTTCCTTCTTGGGCCTTTGGAGCTTCTCAGCCTGCTTATTTTCATCAATCAATTACCCTGCAGGTTTCTATCTGCAGGTTTTGAGGCAGATTTTAGTGATTAAACTAAGTTTAAAAAAAATTCTTTTTATTTTTTTAAAGTGACCGCCTTTTTTTTTTTTTTTTTGGAGATAAAAGGCACCCCAAAGAAGGCTTCTTCTAGACTACCCCCTCCACCGAGGGGACCCTAAATAGGCTTATGGAAACTTATCAAGCACTTCCCACTGCCTGGCCTCCCCAAGGGAGCTGAAGCTCTGATACTTGTCAATGCAGACCGATAAAATTGGCTGACTCTACCCCTCCCAAGCTAAGCCTCAGCATCACAGGGGTGTTAGGTAAATCAGGCTTCCTCAGCAGATTGCCTCTCCCCTCAGCCTGGTGCCACTTCAAGCTGGCTGATTTGTTCCCCAAAGCTGTGAAGGGGTCCAGGCAACCAAACCCACAGAAAGGAAACCCTTCTCCACCTTCTGTCAGAACCCTCCCACTCTCAGAGAATACTCTTTCTCACCAGGTTGCCAGCAGGAGTCAGGGTGTATACCTGGGCAGCTAGGTAAATCGGACCTCTTTGGCAGATTCACCTCTCCCCTCAGCCTGGTGCCACTTCAAGCCAGCCATTTTGCTCCCCAAAGCAGCAATTGAGTCCAGGCATCCAAACCCACAGAAAGGAAAGCCATCTCGACCCTCTGCCAGAACCCTCCCACTCTTGGAGAATGATTCCTCTCACCAGGTTGCTGGCAGGAGTCAGAGCTTGTCCCAGCCTTTTTCCCTGAGGGTGGGGCTCAGCTGTCCATGTCCACTACCAAAGCTGGGGAAAAACTCACAATTCTTTCCTGAGCAATCCACCTTGCCATCCAGCGCCCTCCAGATCGATGTCCTCAAGTTTCTGGCTCCATGGGTACCCAGAACAGACCACTCAGGCAAGATCCTGCCCCCAATCAGCCATCCTCCAAGGCTGAGATGGTGAGTGCCCACCTAAACCAATGTCATCTTGCCTCTCTCTCCCAGAAGAGGAAATTTTTGTGGAGATAATTTTTAGAACATAATTTACAAGATGCAACAAAGGTGATACTCAGAAGGAAATTTATACCTGTGAATGCCTTGGGCTTTGCACGGGACCCTCTGAGTGTGACCTCCTGTAGAGTGAAGCCACGCCCACCCTGCCACTGCACCCACCCCGCTGCTGCACCTGCCCCACTGCTGTACCCGCTTCCCTATATTTTTTATGTAACATTTATATAACCTAGGGCTTCTTTAAAAATACAAAATAATTTTAAAAGGATGAATACCTGTCATCCAAATTTAGAAAATCAAAAGAATCAAATAACTTGACTTCAAAAAATTCACAAGACATATAAATAAATAGGAAGAGATGGTCATTCAAAGGAAACAGATAAAATGACAGAGGAAGTTTAGACTTGGAAAAACAAATCAATGATACAAAATCTTCTCTCCTATATAAGTTCAATGAACTGAAAGAAAGAATGGATAAAGAACTAAAAAAATATAGAAAGTGATTTTCAACAAAAGAGGAATGATAGAAATTTTAAAAAGGAACCAAAATGAATTTTACCTTATGAAAAACAGAGTAACATATAGTAAAAATACACTAGCTTCAAGAGTGGAATTGAACAGACATCAGAAAGACTCACAGAATAAGGAGAAGGATGACTGAAACCATTCAGTCTGAATAACAGAAATAAAGAAGAATTTAAAAAATGGACAGAACCAAGGGGCCTGTGAAACAATATACAAAGTACCCATGTATGAATTGTGGGAATCCCAGAGAGGGAACAATAAGATAAAAATGGACAAATGGATATCTGAAGAAATACTGGATAAAACTTAACAAAATGAACCAATGACATGAATATGCACATCCAAGAAGCTCAATGAGCTCCAAACATGAAAAATCCAAACTGATCTACTCCAAGACATATCAAAATTAAGATTTTGAATGCCACCAATAAAAAGAAAATTCTGAAAGCAGCAAAAAAAGTGACTTATCACATAAAAAGTGTACTCAATAAGGTTAAGTGCTGTTTTCTCATAAAAAACCCTGGAGGTGAGAAGCAATGGTATGATATATTTAATTTACTGGTAGAGAAAAATTGTTGGTCAAGAAATCTATATCTGGTAAAACTGTCTTTCAAAAGTGATGGAGAATTTAAGATGTTGACAGATAAAGTTGAGGAAGTTAATCCCTGGTAGAATTTCCCTAAAATAAATGATAAAGTGAATTCTTTAGGATGAAAGGAAAGTATGCTAGATAAAAGGTTTGAACCGTATGAAGAAATATCTTCATATTACTACAGGTGTAAATGCAAATTACAGTATTTACTCATGGTATGTAACCCTATTTTTTTCATACAAGATATAGAATACAATTACCTAATAAATATATATATGTTTATTCTATTTCATATGCCAAATGTAAAGAGATAATTTTTGACAAGAACAATATAAAGAATAAGAACAGAGATATATAGAAACAACTTTTTTTCCTGTTATTGAAGGTAAGTTGATATCTTTTCAAATAGTTTATTATAGGTTTAGGATGTTAATTATACACCTGATGGTACCAACAAGTAAAGTATCTAAAATAAACACAGTAAAGGAAATGAGAAGGTTATCAATCTGCTTCACTCAAATGATTAACTATTTGCAAAAAAAGATATAATACATATAATAGACAATGGGCAAATGGCAAAGAGAGTTTGCCTTGTAATTACTTTAATGTAAATGAATTTAGCTCTCCAGTCAAAAGACAAGATTGACAGAATGGACACAGATACATTATCCAACTATATATTGTTTACAAGAAACTTACCTTAGAAGTAAATACACACACAAGTCAAAAGTGAAAGGATGGGAAAATCTATCCATGCAAATGTAACAAAGAGTGATCTGGGGTAGATATATTAATATCAAACAAAATACATTTAAGACAAAAGCTATTATAAGGTAAAGAAGGACAGTATATTTTAATAAAAGGGTCACTTGACCAAGAAAATAAAACAGTTACAAATGTGTATACATCTAGGAGCAGAGCCCCAATATACATTATACAAATATTAAAAATCTGAAGGTAAAAATAGATAGCTATACAATATTTATTGGAGACTTCAATACTCCACTTTTAATATTGCATAGTGTGTTTTTTAGACTAATGTATCAACTCGGCCAGGTAATTGTGCCCAGTTGTTTGGCAAAGCAAGCACTGGGCTAACTGTAATAAAAGGACATTTATGGGCTTTAGTCACCAGTGAGTTTATTGTATAGATAGGTGGTTATATTTGCATCAATCAGGGAGATTGCCATCTGCAATGAGTGATGCTTTATCCAATCAATTGAATGCCTTAAAAGGAGAAGTGATTTCATCATTCAGAGAGAATTTCCCAGATCATCTTTAGACAGCCAATGTCTCCCGGAAAATTATCCAGGACCTTCACTGGACTTTCACTGGAGATCCTGGTTTGCATTCTGCATGTGGAACCTGAAGTTGTGCATCCCCACAGTCATGTGAAAGACTCTTACAAAATCTCGTATTATTGACAGATATCTCCTGTTGATTCTGTTTCCCTAGAGAACCCTGCTAATACAGATAGAATGTATAGAGATAAGAAAATTAGGAAACAGAGTATAAGAACAAAAGTATAAAAGAACTAGAATGGACAGTCATATCTAGAACACTCCCCCAAGAAGAGAAGAATGCACATTATTCTTGAGCACATGTAGCTCATTCTCTAGAATCGACCACAGTTTAGCCAACTTATACATCTCATGAAATTTAAAAGTATTGAAATTTTACCCAGCACCTTCTCCAGACACAATGAAATAAAGCTAGGAATCAATTACAGAGAGAC
>JAKSZT010040477.1:834544-846909 GCA_026826555.1 Tolypeutes matacus
TTGATTCCTAGCTTTATTTCATTGTGTCTGGAGAAAATGCTGGGTAAAATTTCAATACTTTTAAATTTCATGAGATGTAGTAAGTTGGCTAAACTGTGGTCAATTCTAGAAAATGAGCCACATGTGCTCAATAATAATGTGCATTCTGCTCTTCTTGGGTGGAGTGTTCTATATATGACTGTCGATTCTAGTTCTTTTATACTTTTGTTCTTATACTCTGTTTCCTAATTTTCTTATCTCTATACATTCTATCTGTATTAGTCAGGGTTCTCTAGGGAAACAGAATCAACAGGAGATATCTGTCAATAATATGAGATTTTGTAAGAGTCTTTCACATGACTGTGGGAATGCACAACTTCAGGTTCCACAGGCAGGATGCAAACCAGGATCTCCAATGAAAGTCCAGTGAAGGTCCTCGATAATTTTACGGGAGACATTGGCTGTCTAAAGATGAGCTGGGAAATTCTCTTTGAATGATGAAATCACTTCTCCTTTTAAGGCATTCAATTGATTGGATAGAGCATCACTCATTGCAGATGGCAATCTCCCTGACTGATGCAGATATAACCACCTATCTATACAGTAAACTCACTGGTGACAAAGCCCATAAATGTCCTTGTATTACAGTTAGCCCAGTGCTTGCTTCACCAAACAACTGGGCACAATTACCTGGCCGAGTTGACACATTAGTCTAACCATCACACTATGCAATATTAAAAGTGGAGTAGTGAAGTCTCCAATAATTATTGTATAGCTATCTATTTCTACCTTCAGATTTTTAATATTTGTATAATGTATATTGGGGCTCTGCTACTAGATGTATACACATTTGTAACTGTTTTATTTTCTTGGTCAAGGACCCTTTATTAAAATATACTGTCCTTCTTTACCTTATAATAGCTTTTGTCTTAAAATTTATTTTGTTTGATATTAATATATCTACCCCAGATCACTCTTTGTTACATTTGCATGGAATAGATTTTCCTATCCTTTCACTTTTGACTTGTGTGTGTATTAACTTCTAAGGTAAGTTTCTTGTAAACAATATATAGTTGGATAATGCATCTGTGTCCATTCTGTCAATCTTGTCTTTTGATTGGAGAGCTAAATTCATTTACATCAAAGTAATTACAAGGCAAACTCTCTTTGCCATTTACCCTTTGTCTATTATATGTGTTATACCTTTTTTTACAAATAGTTAATCATTTGTAGTGAAGCAGATTGATAACCTCCTCATTTCCTTTACTGTGTTTATTTTAGATACTTTACTTGTTGGTACCATCACATGTATAATTAACATCCTAAATCTATAATAAACTATTTGAAAAGATATCAACTTACCTTCAATAACAGGAAAAAAAGTTGTTTCTATATATCTCTGTTCTTATTCTTTATATTGTTCTTGTCAAAAATTATCTCTTTACATTTGGCATGTGAAATGCAATAGACATATGTTTATTTCTTAGGTAATTGTATTCTATATCTTGTATGAAAAAAATAGGGTTACATAACATGAGTAAATACTGCAATTTGCATTTACACCTGTAGTAATATGAAGATATTTCTTCATACAGTTCAAATCTTTTATCTAGCATACTTTCCTTTCATCTAAAAGAATTCACTTTACCATTTATTTTAGGGAAATTCAGCCGGGGATGAACTTCCTCAACTTTGTTTATCTGTCAACATCTTAAATTCTCCATCACTTTTGAAAGACAGTTTTACCAAATATAGATTTCTTGACCAACAATTTTTCTCTAACAGTAAATTAAATATATTATACCATTGCTTCTCACTTCCAGGGTTTGTGATGAGAAAACAGCACTTAACCTTATTGAGTACCCTTTTTATGTGATGAGTCACTATTTTGCTGCTTTCAGAATTTTCTTTTTATTAGTGGCATTCAAAATATTAATTTTGATATGTCTTGGAGTAGATCAGTTTAGATTTTTCATGTTTGGAGCTCATTGAGCTTCTTGGATGTGCATATTCATGTCATTGGTTCATTTTGTTAAGTTTTATCCAGTATTTCTTCAGATATCCATTTGCCCATTTTATCTTACTGTTCTCTCTCTGGGATTCCCACAATTCATACATAGGTACTTTGTATGTTGTTTCACAGGCCTCTTGGTTCTGTCCATTTTTTAAATTCTTGTTTATTTCTGTTATTCAGATTGAATGGTTTCAGTCATCCTTCTCCTTATTCTGTGAGTCTTTCTGATGTCTGTTCAATTCCACTCTTGAAGCTAATGTATTTTTACTATATGTTACTCTGTTTTTCATAAGGTAAAATTCATTTTGGTTCCTTTTTAAAATTTCTCTCATTCCTCTTCCTGTTGAAAATCACCTTCTTGATTTTTTTAGTTCTTTATCCATTCTTTCTTTAAGTTCATTGAACTTATATAGGAGAGAAGATTTAGTATCATTGATTTGTTTTTCCAAGTCTAAACTTCCTCTGTCATTTTATCTGTTTCCTTTGAATGACCATCTCTTACTATTTATTTATATGTCTTGTGAATTTTTTGAAGTCAAGTTATTTGATTCTTTTGATTTGCTAAATTTGGATGACAGGTATTCATCCTTTTAAAATTATTTTGTATTTTTAAAGAAGCCTTAGGTTATATAAATGTTACATAAAAAATATAGGGAAGCGGGTGCAGCAGCGGGGAGGGTGCAGTGGCAGGGTGGGTGCAGTGGAAGGGGGGGCATGGCTTCACTCTACAGGAGGTCATGCTCAGAGGGTCCCATGCAAAGCCCAAGGCATTCACAGGTATAAGATTCCTTCTGAGTATCACCTTTGCTGCATTTCGTAAATTATGTTCTAAAAATTATCTCCACAAAAATTTCCTCTTCTATGAGAGAGAGGCAAGATGACATTGGTTTAGGTGGGCACTCACCATCTCAGCCTTGGAGGATGACTGATTGGGGGCAGGATCTTGCCCGAGTGGTCTGTTCTGGGTACCCATGGAGCAAGAACCTTGAGGACATCGATCTGGAGGGAGCTGGATGACAAGGTGGATTGCTCAGGAAAGAATTGTAAGTTTTTCCCCAGCTTTGGTAGTGGACATGGACAGCTGAACCACACCCTCAGGGAAAAAGGCTGGGACGAGCCCTGACTCCTGCCCGCAACCTGGTGAGAAGGAGCATTCTCCAAGTGTGGGAGGGTTCTGGCAGAGGGTCAAGATGGCTTTCCTTTCTGTGGGTTTGGATGCCTGGACTCACTTGCTGCTTTGGGAAGCAAAATAGCTGAATTGAAGTGGCACCAGGCTGAGGGGAGAGGTGAATCTGCCAAAGAAGTCTGATTTACCTAGCTGCCCAGGGATACGCCCTGACTCTTGCTGGCAACCCAGTGAGAGGGAGAATTCTCTGAGAGTGGGAGGTTCTGACAGAAGGTGGAGAGGGGTTTCCTTTCTGTGGGTTTGGTTGCCTGGACCCCTTCACAGCTTTGAGGAACAAATCAGCCAGCTTGAAGTGGCACCAGGCTGAGGGGAGAGGCAAATTTGCTGAGGAAGCCTGGTTTACCTAACACCCCTGTGATACTGAGGCTTAGCTTGGAGGGGTGGAGTCAGCCAGTTTTATCGGTCTGCACTGACAAGTATCAGAGCTTCAGCTCCCTTGGGGAGGCCAGGCAGTGAGAAGTGCTTGATAAGTTTCCATGAGCCTATTTAGGGTCCCCTCGGTGGAGGGGGTAGTCTAGAAGAGGCCTTCTTTGGGGTGCCTTATATCTCAAAAAAAAAAAAATGATGGTCACTTTAAAAAAATAAAAAGAAAAATTTTTAAACTTAGTTTAATCACTAAAATCTGCCTCAAAACCTGCAGATAGAATCCTGCAGGGTAAATGATTGATGAAAATAAGCAGGCTGAGAAGCTCCACAAGGGCCCAAGAAGGAACACTGTTCTTCCTTAGCTTTGTTTTACTGCTTGCTTGTGTGGTTCTTTGGTTTTTCTTTGTTTGTTTGTTTTCTCTTGCTATAATTTCCTCTTTCCTCCCCCCACACATTGGTTTTATTTTTCTTTCTTTCTTTTTTTTAAAATAATGTCCTGCTAGCTTGCCTCTTCTTTGCTATGCTTGTTCCGTGATTTCGCATTCTCTGTCTATATTGATTTTGTGTCCCAATGCTATCTCTTTTCCTTTCTTCACCTTTCTACCTTCTGCTTTCTGTTGTGGTTCTTACATACCACCTTTTTTCATTAGTCTGCTACTTTAAAGGTGTCAATTTCTATCTTCTCTATTCTGATTTTTTCTTTTTAATTATTATTAATCTTTTCCTTTCAGTCTTTTCTTTACTCTTTCTCTCCTCATCATTCTGACCTTCTAAATCATCATACATATTTTCTTATATTTGTTTTCCCAGTACATTGTAAGTACACCACTTTTTTTCCCCTATTACTCTACGCTTCCTACATGAGTTAAATATTCATTTTACTAAGTGATTTACGGCCTCTCTTCTAAATTTTATCAATATCATTATTATCCATCGTCTTTTCTCACCTCTTTTGAATCCTCTGGCCCTAATCTTTTGCCTTCAAGAGAACATAGAAAGAGACAAGGAAATAGAATAAGAAGAACAAAGTGTCAAAGAGAAATCTTAACACACACACAGATCCATCAGCTAAATAAAACTCTAGAGCACAGAAAGAACCTAATCAACTGAATAAACCCATCAAGATAAAATGATCACTAGAGGGCAACAAAAAATTACAGAACATACTGAGAAACAGGAAGACATGTAACAGTCCAATGAACAAACTGAAAACCAGGAAGAGACGTAGGACATCAAACAACTAATAAAACTGTCCAAACAAATATTATAGACCAACTTAATGAAGTGAAGGAACAGATAAAGGATATTAAGAAGACACTGGGAGAACATACTGAATAAATTGTAAACATATGTAAAAAGATAATGGATATGATGGTGATAAATGGCACAATCCAAGAAATAAAAAAGACACTGGAATCACATAACAGCACATTTGAACAGGCAAAAGAAAGAATTAGTGATGTGGAAGACAGTACATCTGAAATCAAACCAATAGTAGAACAGATAGATAAAAAGATAGAAAAAAATATTACAGGAACATGGGGATTTGAATGAAACACAAAATGCACTAATATATGCATTATAGATATTCCAGAGGAAGAAGTGATAGGAAAGGGAACAGAAAAAGTGTTAAAGGAAATAATGGCTGAAAACTTCCCAACCTTATTGAGGGAGATGGATGTATATGTCCAGGAAGCACAGCATACCCTAAACAGTATAAATACCAACAGCCTACTCCAAGTCATATACTTGTCAAAATGCCCAATGCACAAGACAAAGAGAAAATAGTCAAGGCAGCAAGAGAAAAGAGAACCATCACATACAAGGGAAACACAATAAGATTAAGGGCTGGTTTCTCATCTGAAAACATGGAGGCAAGAAGACAGTGTTATGACATAGTCAAAGTACTCAAAGAAAAAATCTTCAAGCCTTGAAATCTCTATCCAGCAAACCTGACATTCGAAAATGATGGAGAGCTCAAAATATTCACAGATAAACAGAAATTAAGAGAGCATGTCAATAAGAAACCTGCACTTCAAGAAATATTAAAGGAAATACTACAAGTTGAAAGGAAAAAACAGGAGAGAGAGAGTTGGAAGAGAGTGTAAGAATAACTAAAAAGACAAAAAGAGATATAAAAATTACATATGACATACATAAACCCAAAAGACAATATAGCTGATGTAAGAAATTCATTGAGAGTAATAACACTGAAGATTAATGGATTAAAGTCACCAGTCAAGAGACACAGATTGGCAGAATGGATAAGGAAATATGACCAATCTATATTTTGTCTACAAGAAACCCACCTTAGACCCAGGGGTTCAAGGAGGCTGAAAGTGAATGGCTGGGAAACAATTTTACAAGCAAACTATAGAAAAAAAAGGCCCGTGTAGCTATCCTAATGTCAGACAAAATAGACTTTAAGTGCAAAACTATTGTAAGAGACAAAGATGAACACTATATATTAGTAAAAGGGTTAATCTACCAAGAAGAGAGAACAATCATATACATTTATGCACCTAATCAGGGTGCCTCAAAATACATGTGGCATACTCTGAAAAAACTAAGTGGAGAAATAAATGCTTCTACATTTATAGTGGGGGAATTTTATACACCATTATCACCATTCAACAGAACATCTAGACAGAGAATCAATAAAGAAACAAAGACTCTGAATAATACATTAGAGGACCTGTACCTAGTAGAGATATACAGAACACTACACCCAAATATAGCCGGATATATATTCTTCTCAAGTGTACATGGATCATACTCAAAGATAGACTACATGCCAGGCCACAGAACCTCTCAATGAATTCAGAAAGATTGAGATTTTACAAAATAATTTCTCTGACCACAATGGAATGAAATTAGAAATTACTAAGGGCCAAAGAACCATATTAGGCACAAAGATATGGAAGTTAAACAACACACTCTTAGACAAACAGTGGGTCAAGGAGGAGACCTCAATAGAAATCAGTAACTGCCTTGAAACTAAAGAAACCAAAACAAACAAACGAACAAAAAACCACAACATATCAAAACCTATGGGATGCAGGCAAAGCTGTCCTGAGAGGGAAATTCATAACTATAAATACATATATTAAAAAAGAAGAAAGTGCTAAAATTGAAGACTTAACTGCACTCACTTGCAGTAACTGGAAAAATGAAAGCAAACTAAACCTAAAGGAATTAGAGGAAAGAAATAACAAAGATTAGAGCAGAACTAAATGAAATAGAGAATTAGAAAGTACTATAAAAAATAAACAAAACCCAAAGCTGGTTCTTCGAGAAGATCAATAAAATTGACAAACCCTTAGCCAGACTAACAAAGAAAAAGAGAGAGCCAATGCAAATACACAAAATATGGAATGAGGAAGGGGATATCACTACTGACCCCACAGAAATAAAGAGCATCATAAGAGGATACTTTGAAGAAGTATATGCCAACAAGAATGATAATTTAGAGGAAATTCTTAAGAACTCAAAAATAGCCTACATTGACAAAAGAAGAAATTGATTAACTCAACAGTCCAATTACAAGTAAAGAGATAGACTCAGTCACCAAAAACTTCCCAACTAAGACCAGTACCAGACATCTTCACAGGTGAATTCTACCAAACATTCCAGAAAGAGCTCATACAAATCCTGCTTAAGCTCTTCCAAAAAATAGAATTAGAATGTACATTACCTAACTCATTCTAGGATGCCAATATTACCCTAATACCAAAGCCAAACAAAGATACCACAAGAAAGGAAAATCACAGACTAATTTTTCTAATGAATCTAGATGATAAAATCCTCAACAAAATACTTGCTAATCACATTCAACAACATATCAAAAGAATTATACACCATGACCAAGTTGGTTTCATCCCGGGTATGCAAGGATGGTTCAACATAAGAAAACCAATCAATATAATACACCACATAAACAGTTTGAAAGAAAAAAATCACATGATCATCTCTATAGATGCAGAAAAAGCATTCAACAAAATACAGCATCCTTTGCTGATCAAAACAATGCAAAAGATAGGAATAGAAATAAACTTTCTGAACATGATAAAGGGTATATATGAAAAACCCAAAACTAACATCATCTTCAATGGTGAAATCCTAAAAGCCTTCCCTCTGAGACTGGGAACAAGACAAGGATGCCCACTATCACCACTCCTATTTAACATTGTCTTAGAAGTACTTGCTTGAGCACTGAGGCAAGAAAAAGTTATAAAAGTCATCCAAATTGGAATAGAAGTAGTAAAAATTCCATTATTGCAGATGACATGATGCTATATGTAGAAAGCCCTGAGAATTCTACAACAAAGCTCCTAGAACTTATAAAGGAGTTCAGTAATGTAGCATTCTGTAAGATCAGTGGTAAAAAATCAGTAGCATTTCTGTACACCAATAACAAGCAAACTGAGGAGGAAATCAAGAAAAATATACCATTTACAATAGTAACTAAAAGAATCAAATACCTAAGGAATAAATTTAAATAAAGATGCAACAGACTTACAACAAATGGAAGAATATTCCCTGCTCATGGAAAAGAAGACTAAACATCATCAAGATGTCTATCCTACCCAAACTAATTTACAGAATAACAATCCACACTGTATTTTTAAGGAACTGGAAAAACTAACTACAAAATATATTTGGAATGGTAAGAGGCCCTGAATCGCCAAAGAAATATTGAAAAATATAAATGAAGTTGGAGATATCACATTACAAGACTTTAAACATACTACAAAGCTACAGAGTTCAAAACTGCATGGAATTGGCACAAGGATAGACATACTGACCAATGGAACCGAATTGTGAGTTCTGATATAAATACTTGCATATACAGTCATTTGCTATTCGACAAGGCTACCAAGCCCACTCTGTTGGGAGAGATTGTCCTGTCCAATATGTGGTGCTTGGAGAACTGGACATCCATACCCAAAAGAATGAGAGAAAAACACCATCTCACACCTTTTACAAATATCAACTCAAGATGAATCAAAGATCTAAATATAAGATCCAATACCATAACGACCTTGGAAGATAATGTAGGAAAGCATCTACAGGACCTTGTAATAGGAAACGGTTTCATGAACTTCACAGTCAAAGCATGAGCAGCAAAAGAAAAAATAGATAAATGGGGTCACCTCAAAATTAAAAACTTCTGCTCCTCAAAGGAAGTTATCAAGGAAATAAAATGGCAGTCTACCCAATATTTGTCAGAAAATATTTGTCAGCCATATATCTGATAGGATTCAGTGTCCTGTATATATAAAGAAATCTTACTCTTCAAAAATAAAAAGACAAAAAGCCCATTTAAAAAATGGGCAAGTGATCTGAAAAGACACTTCTCCAAGGTAGAAATAAAAATGGCTAAAAAGGACATGAAAAAAAATGGTCAACATTGCTATTTATTAGGGTAATGCAAATCAAAACTACACAGATACCATCTAACACCCATTAGAATGATGGCTATTAGAGTGTTAGAGAGGATGTGGAGGAGTGGGAACCCGTATCCATTGTTGGTGGGATTGTGGAATGGTCCAGGCACTTTGGAGGATAGTTTGTCAGTTCCTTAAAAAACTAAATATTGATCTTCCATATGATCCAGCAATACCACTGTTGGGTATATACCCAGAAGAATTGAAAGCAAAGACAATAACAGATATATGCACACCAATGTTCATAGTGGCAGTGTTCACTATTGCCAAAAGTTGGAATCAACCTCACTGCCTATCAACAGGTGAATGGATAAACAAAATGTGGTACATACATACAATGGAATATTACTCAACTATAAGAAGGAATAAAGTGCTAACACACAGAATAACATGGATGAATCTTGAAGACCTTATGTTGAGTGAAGCAAGCCAGGCATTGAAGGATGAACAGTACATGGCCTCACTGATATGAATTGAGGAGTGAGCAGTATCTGAGAATCATTGTCTGAAAGCTAGGTTTACAAGAGAGAGAAAGAGAAGATATTGTTTGAGCCGTCACCCATACAGACATAATCTATAGTAAAGTGATAGAGTATAGTTGTATATTGAAGGGATAGGACGGATGGGTTGTGATATTACTCTGTTTAGTGGTGCAGGGTTGACTGGTGGGCAGATTAAGAAGGGTGGGTTAGAAAACCCAGGATACTGGGGGGAAAGATGGGAAAGGGACCAGGTAAACACGGTATTTGTGGGTATAAGGTTGAAAGTGCAGGGGTGGGAATGCTTTTATGGCAATATGACAAGAAAGTGTCACTGGTTTAGGGTGTTAAGTTGGGGGAGTGTCATTCAGGACAGAGCATACCTGGAGCAGGCTTCTAGGAAGTGTGTGAGTGTTCATCCTGTCATAATGTGTTGTATCAGTGGGTGGAGACCCACACAATGTGCGGGAAAGAGATGGACTCCCATCTCTGGGAGGACCGATTCACCCAGAAACAGACAGGTGGTCCTCTTATGAGCAACGGTGGTTCCTAATAGGGAAGGGCAAACCAGCATGTCAAGACCTCTTTTTGCATGTAACTATGAATCTTATCATCCAATGAGTCAAGTCAGGGGGTCATCATGAGCCCCAAGGGGATGGGGAAGGAGGAACAGAATAGATTAAACAGGGGGTATTTAGTGGTCAGGGGAAATGTTTTTCATTACCTTACAGTGATGGACACAGGGCATGGTAAATATCATCAAAAGTTATTAAATTGTACACTCTAAAATGTAAACCATACTGTAAACCATTGACAATGTTTAGTAGCTATTTTTCACTATTTTATAACAGTTATAGCAATGCTACCATCCAGATACAAAAAGAGTAAAAAAAAAAAAAAATTAATTTTTTTTTTTTTTTCCCATATTATGAATATCCTAATCCTTTAATTTGATTTTATTTTTGGTGTTTTTTTTTTAAGTTTCCATTCATTTTATTTCTTACATTTAAACTTATCATTATTATTTCTTTTTCCTATTAATTGTATTTGGCTATTTTATGGGTTTTATCTTTTAAGAAGCTTTGGATCACAGAAGGGTTACAATGGGGGTGAGAGACAATTGTTGGGGGGGGTGTCAGGGATGGGGGTTTCATGGGAGGATATTCACCTGAACATACATAAAAGGTATATAAAATTGTTCAAATGATCATGAGGTGGGGCATGGTCACAGTGGGTGGAGAATCACTCAATAAAAATAAATGACAGAATACTGAATTCCCAACCTGGAGAGCTCTGCCACATTCTACAAGGGAGTAGGCAACAGTTCCCCAAATGCAGGGGCAGTGTCTGGCTAAGGAGGATGATCCACTGATGGGTTCTTGTTATTGATGACTAGCCTTACCAGTCTTTGCTCTTGAAATTGAAACTTAGCTTATTGTTATAGGATGCCTAAGGGTTGCTGCCTGAGAGCCTACTTGTTGCTCAAATGTGGCCTCTCTCTAAGTGAAACTCAGCATATGAATGAATTACCTTCTTCCCAGCATAGGACATGATTCCCAGGGATGAGCCTCCCTGGCAACGAGGGACTACTACCAAGTGCCAACTGGCAATATGACTAGAAAAAGACCTTTAACAAAAGGGGAGAAAGGTAAAGACAAATGAGTTCATATGGCTAAGAGAAT
Source organism: Tolypeutes matacus (assembly GCA_026826555.1). Taxonomy (NCBI): domain Eukaryota; kingdom Metazoa; phylum Chordata; class Mammalia; order Cingulata; family Chlamyphoridae; genus Tolypeutes; species Tolypeutes matacus. Next base: position 845,698 of record JAKSZT010040477.1, read on the forward strand.
TCAAAGTGAGTCGGGAGGTCATCCCAGAGGTAACGCTTACGCACACCTCAGTAGGATCTCATAGAACACCAAAGTGGATATCACCCCAAATAGAGGGGTTCCTGAGGGCTCTGGAGAAACCCAGGTCCTATATAATAAGGGTTAATAACTCCAGAGATTGATGCCTTATCAGTTGGCTGTACTTTGGTATCTGTGCTCCTGACAGTGATAGAGTTGACTCATATAAGTCCTCCCTGCAAATGATCCATCAGTCCCTTCTATTCAAACCTATATTTGGTGCTGGAGTTTTTATGTGTACAGTCAGAGACTGGAGCCTTTGTCCTGCCCATGTGCCAGCTGGGCCTGGAATCTCAGTAGAGCTGCAACTCCTACTCTATAGCTCAATGGACTCACCCAAGACACCTGGCAGGGAGATGATGATGGACTACAGCCATCCCAGGGAATGGAGAGAGTCTGCAGCTGCAGGAAGGATAATCCCATCCATCTTACCCATAGGACATAAGCCCCTTCTGACTTGGAGGTGAACTGGACATCACCATCCCAGACTCCTCAGGATTGGGGGAAGGGCTATGGACTACAGTGGACTTACTGGTATTCTGTTTTAGACACATTCTGATTCAAGCAATGGAAGAAATTACAGCATTGATGTGGAGCCAGTGGCCACTGGATGCTTTGGGGTCAGGGAGAGGGAATAGTAGTTGTAATACATGGTCTATTTCGGGATATGGGAATTATCCTGAGTGCATTACAACGACAGATATAGGCCATTTTACATCAGCATATAACATGCAGAACTGTGTGGGAGAAAGTGTGGTCTACAATGTGAATATGTTTCATGCTTAACAGCAAAGACCCAGGATGTGTATATCCATTGCAGGTGATGTGCCACACTAATGAAAGAGGTTTGTGTGGGAGTTTGTGGGAGGTGTGGGAGGGGGGAACATGGGAATCCCTATAATTTTTGTTTAACATTTATGTAATCTAAGCATCTTTTTTTAAAAAAAGAATAAAAAAATATAGAGAGAATTTCCATATGTCTGGCCCTTTTCCTATTCACAGTATATCACATAAACAATATCTTTCATTAGTGTGATATATTTGTTATGATTTCAGATATTTACTCTTACCTAAGATTTTATTGTAGATTAATTCTGAGTTGAGGTTCTTATCCAAAACTTGTCCCAGTTTGTACTGCTTTCCTAGGCATGTGTA
>JAKSZT010040477.1:847009-863103 GCA_026826555.1 Tolypeutes matacus
ATCTAAAAAGACACAGGCATGTTGCAGGCAGGACACATACTCAGAAAGACATGAGAATACCCTATGCTTTCACTTCTGGCTAATGTATAGGCTCAGACTCACAAGAAGTGAAAACTAAGGCAGTGTTTAAAGAACATGGCTAAGATTTGCAGAACTGCCCCAACCTAGAGCAAATTTGAAGATATCAAGAGGGATTTCTCTTTTTTCTTCTTTTTCTCTTTTCCCCCTGGCTCCAGGTGTTTAATGAAATTTTGTCATGATACTAGCTGGCCACAAAATATAGAACCAGAGATATTAAACTACTCACCCAAAAAACAAAAATTCCGAATCCTAATGTAAACTATGGACTATTGTTTTATCAATTATATGAAAGGTACAACACTAATGCAAAATATTAATAATAGGGAAAACAGTGTGCATGAAGATGGTATAGGGGATCTCTGCATTTTCTGCATTATTTTTCTGCAAACTTTTAAGTTCTTTAAAAAAGGACTTAATGGGCAAATGATGTCACAAAGGTGTACTGTAAGGTATGCTATGGAACATCTCACCTTAGAAATAGTGAAGAAAAGGAAGAATAATTTTTTCTCAAAACAATGGAAGATGATCAAGCCTAGGGAACAACTCAACAAGTGCTTATTTTGAAAAAAAATGTAAAACTGGTTAGAGAACCTCAGTAAGAATTCATGCTTCTGTGTCCCTCTACATACCTCAAATCTGCATGGCAGTTTGTGTGATTCAAGGCAGTGGTTTGGTGGCACAAGTGCATTCAAGTTGAGGTCTCTGAGGCCTGACTAAACCATAGTGTCAACTTGGGGTGCACATCCATTATGGGTCCCTGAAGCCAAATTGACTCATGTGGATGATTATGTTTCCTGCACACATTCCAGTTAGCGTTTCTCAGGCCTGAATAATGATTCACCTATATGAAATATTGGGTGACTTCGTTAACCTTCCTCAAATGGCTCCCTGGGAGAGTAACTCAGGGCATAGTTCTGTGGTCCTGTACTTGGAAGCAACAAGGGGACAAAAAAGTAGTGAATTATGAGGAACTGAGCCAATGAGTATAGTGCTGAAAGCTAGAATGAAAATGCAATCTTGAGTCCAGTGAGTAGATCTGAGCAGACTGCAGCACCCAGGGAGAAAAAAGTAACCATAATTAAAACAAAAAAGGCAACCCGTAGCACACAGAACAGAAGTTGGTGAGATAAAATCCTTTCCTGGATGGGAAACAGTCATACTTACTGGGGAATTATTGAAAGCTGCTACACATACCTAGGAAAGCAGTACAAACTGGGACAAGTTTTGGATAAGAACCTCAACTCAGAATTAATCTACAATAAAATCTTAGGTAAGAGTAAATATCTGCAATCATAACAAATATACCACACTAATGAAAGATATTGCTTATGTGGTATACTGTGAGTAGGAGAAGGGCCAGACATATGGAAATTCCCTATATATTTTTTTATTCTTTTTTAAAAAAGATGCTTAGATTACATAAATGTTACACAAAAATCATAGGGATTCCCATGTTCCTCCCTCCCACACCTCCCATAAACTCCCACACAAACATCTTTCATTAGTGTGGCACATCACCTGCAATGGATATATACATCCTGGGACTTTGCCGTTAAGCATGAAACATAGTTCACATTGTAGACCACACTCTCTCCCACACGGTTCTGCATGTTATATGCTGATGCAAAATGGCCTATATCTGTCGTTGTAATGTCACTCAGGATAATTCCCATATCCCGAAAAAGATCATGTATTACGACTACTATTCCCTCTCCCTGACCCCAAAGCATCCAGTGGCCACTGGCTCCACATCAATGTTGTAATTTCTTCCATTGCTTGAATCAGAATGTGTCTAAAACAGAATACCAGTAGGTCCACTGTAGTCCATAGCCCTTCCCACAATCCTGAGGAGTCTGGGATGGTGATGTCCAGTTCACCTCCAAGTCAGAGGGGGCTTATGTCCTATGGGTAAGATGGATGGGATTATCCTGCCTGCAGCTGCAGACTCTCTCCATTCCCTGGGATGGCTGTTGTCCATCATCATCTCACTGCCAGGTGTCTTGGGTGAGTCCATTGAGCTATAGAGTAGGAGTTGCAGCTCTACTGAGATTCCAGGCCCAACTGGCACATGGGCAGGCCAAGTGCTCCAGTCTCTGACAGTACACATAAAAACTCCAGCACCAAATATAGGTTTGAATACAGGGGACTGATGGACCATGTGCAGGGAGGACTTATTTGAGTCAACTCTATCACTCTCAGGAGCTCAGATACCAAAGTACAGCCAACTGATAAGGCATCAATCTCTGGAGCTATTAACCCTTATATAGGACCTCGGTTTCTCCAGAGCCCTCAGGAACCCCTCTATTTGGGGTGATAACCACTTTGGTGTTCTATGAGATCCTACTGAGGTGTGCATAAGCGTTACCTCTGGGATGACCTCCCGACTCACTTTTTTTTTTTTTTTTTAAGATTTTATTTATTTATTCATTTATGCCCCCCTTGCTGCTTGTGCTCACTGGGTCAGCTAACCACGCCATGCGGGCGGGCTTGCCTTCACCAGGAGGCCCCGGGAACCGAACCCGGGGCCTCCCATATGGTAAACGGGAGCCCCACTGATTGAGCCACAGCCACTTCCCCCGACTCACTTTGAATTCTCTCAGCCATATGAACTCATTTGTCTTTACCTTTCTTCCCTTTTATTCAAGGTCTTTTTCCAGTCATATTGCCAGCTGGCACTTGGTAGTAGTCCCTCATTGCCAGGGAGGCTCATCCCAGGGAATCATGTCCCATGCTGGGAGGAAGGTAATGCATTCATATGCTGAGTTTCACTTAGAGAGGCCACATTTGAGCAACAAGGAGGCTCTCAGGCAGCAACCCTTAGGCATCCCATAACAATAAGCTAAGTTTCAATTTCAAGAGCAAAGACTGGTAAGGCTAGTCATCAATAACAAGAACCCATCAGTAGATCATCCTCCTTAGCCAGACAATGCCACTGCATTTGGGGAACTGTTGCCTACTCCCTTGTAGAATGTGGCAGAGCTCTCCAGGTTGGGAATTCAGTATTCTGTCATTTATTGAGTGATTCTCCACCCACTGTGACCATGCCTCATCTCATGATCATTTAAACAATTTTATATATCTTTTATGTATGTTCAGGTGAACATCCTCCCATGAAACCTCCATCCCTGACACCCTGCCCCCAACAATTGTCTCTCACCCCCATTGTAACCCTTCTGTGATCCAAAGCTTCTTTAAAGATAAAGCCCATAAAATAGCCAAATACAATTAATAGGAAAATGAAATAATAATGATAAGTTTAAATGTAAGAAATAAAATACATGAAAACTAAAAAAAAAAAAAAAAAAAACCATAAAAATAAAATCAACTTAAAGGATTGGGATATTCATAAAAATAATTTTTTTTTTTTTTACTTTTCTTTTATCACTGCAATATCAGGTGTCCATTCTGTACTGTGGCAACTTCCCCTTCTCATTCCCCAGTTTCTCACTATTTTTAATTTTGTTTTAAAGAAGTTTTAGGTCACAGCAAATTCACACACAGAATACAAGGGACTCTCATATACCCAACCTCCTCCCCCTTTCCTCTCTCCATATTAAAATCTTTTTGTATCTGAATGGTAGCATTGTTATAACTGTTATTAAATAGTAAAAAATAGCTACTAAACATTGTCAATGGTTTACAGTATGGTTTACATTTTAGAGTGTATAATTTAATAACTTTTGATGATATTTACCATGTCCTGTGTCCATCACTGTAAGGTAATGGAAAACATTTCCCCTGACCACTAAATACCCCCTGTTTAATCTATTCTGTTCCTCCTTCCCCATCCCCTTGGGGCTCATGATGATCCCCTGACTTGACTCATTGGATGGTAAGATTCATAGTTACATGCAACAAGAGGTCTTGACATGCTGGTTTGCCTTTCCCTATTAGGAACCGCCGTTGCTCATAAGAGGACCACCTGTCTGTTTCTGGGTGAATCGGTCCTCCCAGAGATGGGAGTCCATCTCCTTCCCGCTCATTGTGTGGGTCTCCACCCACTGATACAACACATTATGACAGGATGAACACTCACACACTTCCTAGAAGCCTGCTCTAGGTATGCCCATCCTGAATGCCCCCCCCCAACCTAACACCCTAAACCAGTGACACTTTCTTGTCATATTGCTATAAAAGCATTCCCACCCCTGCACTTTCAACCTTATACCCACAAATACCATGTTTACCTGGTCCCTTTCCCATCTTTCCCCACAGTATCCTGGGTTTTCTAACCCACCCTTCTTAATCTACCCACCTGTCAACCCTACACCACTAAACAAAGTAATATCACAACCCATCTGTCCTATCCCTTCAATACGCAACTATACTCTATCACTTTACCATAGATTATGTCTGTATGGATGATTGCTCAAACCATCTCTTCTCTTTCTCTTTCTTGTAAACCTATCTTTCAGACAATGGTTCTCAGATACTGCTCACTCCTCAGTTCATATCAGTGAGGTCATGTACAGTTCATCCTTCAATGCCTGGCTTGCTTCACTCAACATAAGGTCTTCAAGATTCATCCATGTTATTCTGTGTGTTAGCACTTTATTCCTTCTTAGAGTTGAGTAATCCATTGTATGTATGTACCACATTTTGTTTATCCATTCATCTGTTGATGGGCACTGAGGTTGATTCCAACTTTTGGCAATAGTGAACACTGCTGCTATGAACATTGGTGTGCATATATCTGTTCTTGTCTTTGCTTTCAATTCTTCTGGGTATATACCCAGCAGTGGAATTGCTGGACCATATGGAAGATCAATATTTAGTTTTTTAAGGACCGACAAACTATGCTCCAAAGTGTCTGGACCATTCCACAATCCCACCAACAATGGATAAGGGTTCCCACTCCTCCACATCCTCTCTAACACTTTAATAGCCATCATTCTAATGGGTGTAAGATGGTATCTCATTGTAGTTTTGATTTGCATTACCCTAAAAAATAGCAATATTGACCATTTTTTCATGTGCTTTTTAGCCATTTTTATTTCTACCTTGGAGAAGTATCTTTTCAGATCACTTGCCCATTTTCTAAATGGGTTTTTTGTCTTTTTATTTTCGAGGAGTAGGATTTCTTTATATATACTGGACACTGGATCCTATCAGATATATGGCTGAAAATTTTTTCTCCCATTGGGTAGACTGCCATTTAATTTCCTTGATAACGTCCTTTGAGGTGCAGAAGTTTTTAATTTTGAGGTGACCCCATCTATCTATTTTTTCTTTTGCTGCTCATGCTTTGAGTATGAAGTTCATGAAACTGTTTCCTATTACAAGGTCCTGTAGATGCTTTCCAACATTATCTTCCAAGGTCCTTATGGCATTAGCTCTTATATTTAGATCTTTGACCCATCTTGAGTTGATATTTGTAAAAGGTGTGAGATGGTTTTCTTCTCTCATTCTTTTGGATATGGATGTCCAGTTCTCCAGGCACCACTTAAATTTATTTCTTAGGTATTTGATTCTTTTAGTTACTACTGTAAATGGTATATTTTTCATGATTTCCTCCTCATATTGCTTGTTATTGGTGTACAGAAATGCTACCGATTTTTGACCATTGATCTTACAGAATGCTACATTACTGAAATCCTTAATAAGTTCTAGGAGCTTTGCTGTAGATTTATCAGGGTTTTCTACTTATAGCATCATGTCATCTGCAATAATGAAATTTTTACTACTTCTTTTCCAATTTGAATGCCTTTTATAACTTTTTCTTACCTCAGTGCTCAAGCAAGTACTTCTATGACAATGTTAAATAGGAGTGGTGATAGTGGGCATCCTTGTCTTGTTCACAGCCTCTGAGGGAAGGCATTTAGGATTTCACCATTGAAGGTGATGTTAGTTTTGGGTTTTTCATATATACTCTTTATCATGTTCAAAAAGTTTCCTTCTATTCCTATATTTTGCAGTGTTTTGATCAGCAAAGGATGCTGTATTTTGTTGAATGCTTTTTCTGCATCTATAGAGATGGTCATGTGATTTTTTTTCTTTCAATCTTTTTATGTGGTGTATTATATTGATTGATTTTCTTATGTTGAACCATCCTTGCATACCCATGATGAAACCATCTTGGTCATGGTGTATAATTCTTTTGATATGTTCTTGAATGTGATTAGCAAGTATTTTGTTGAGGATTTTATCATCTAGATTCATTAGAAAAATTAGTCTGTGATTTTCCTTTCTTGTGGTATCTTTGTTTGGCTTTGGTATTAGGGTAATGTTGGCATCCTAGAATGAGTTAGGTAATGTTCCTTCTACTTCTATTTTTTGGAGGAGCTTAAGCAGGATTTGTTTTAGCTCTTTCTGGAATGTTTGGTAGAATTCACCTGTGAAGACATCTGGTCCTGGCCTTTTCTTAGTTGGGAAGTTTTTGATGACTGAGTCTATCTCTTTACTTGTAAGTGGACTGTTGAGTTCATCAATCTTCTTTTGTCAATGTAGGCTAATTTTGAGTTCCTAAGAATTTCCTCTAAATTATCATTTTTGTTGGTATATACTTTTTCAAAGTATCCTCTTATGATGCTCTTTATTTCTGTGGGGTCAGTAGTGATATCCCCTTCCTCATTCCTTATTTTGTGTATTTACATTGGCTCTCTCTTTTTCTTTGTTAGTCTGGCTAAGGGTTTGTCAATTTTATTGATCTTCTTGAAGAACCAGCTTTGGGTTTTGTTTATTTTTCATAGTGCTTTCTAATTTTCTATTTCATTTATTTCTGCTCTAATCCTTTTATTTCTTCTCTCTACTTCCCTTAGGTTTAGTTTGCTTCCATTTTTCCAGTTACTGCAAGTGTGCAGTTAAGTCTTCAATTTTAGCACTTTCTTCTTTTTTAATATATGTATTTATTGTTATGAACTTCCCTCTCAGGACAGCTTTGTCTGCATCCCATAGGTTTTTTTGTTTGTTTGTTTGTTTGTTTGTTTTTGTTTTTGCTTACAAAAATGTTATTTATATATATATATACATCTACTTTAAGAGGTGCTTAGATTACCCAAAATATTACACGGAACCCACTGGGATTCCCATGTTGCCCACCTCCCATACCTCCCACCACATCCCACACAAACATCTCCCACAGTGTGGCCCACCACCCTCAATGAGCTTACACATCCTGGAGCCTTGCCACCAACCATAGACCACAGTTCACACTGTAGATCACACTCTCTCCCACTCAGATCTGAGTGTTGTGTGCTGATTTAAAATGGCCTACATCCGTTGCCACAACAGTACTCAGGACAACCTCCAACTCCCAAAGAAGCCCCTGTATTTCAACTGCTCATCCCCTCCCTACCCCAAAAGTGTCAAGTGGCCACTGGCTCCACCTATGTTGTGTTTTGTTTGTTTGTTTGTTTTGGTTTCTTTAGTTTTAAGACAGTTACTGATTTCTATTGAGATCTCCTCCTTGACCCACTGTTTGTCTAAGAGTGTGTTGTTTAACTTCCATATCTTTGTGCCTAATATGGTTCTTTGGCCCTTAATAATTTTTAATTTCATTCCATTGTGGTCAGAGAAATTATTTTGTAAAATCTCAATCTTTCTGAATTCATTGAGAGTTGTTCTGTGGCCTAGCATGTAGTCTATCTTGGAGTATGATCTATGTGCATTCGAGAAGAATATATATCCGGCTGTATTTGGGTGTAGTGTTCTGTATATCTCTATTAGGTACAGGTCCTCTAATGTATTATTCAGAGACTTTGTTTCTTTATTGATTCTCTGTCTAGATGTTCTGTTGAATGGTGATAATGGTGTATAAAAGTCCCCCACTATAAATGTAGAAGCATTTATTTCTCCCTTAGTTTTTTCAGAGTATGCCTCATGTATTTTGAGGCACCCTGATTAGGTGCATAAATGTTTATGGTTGTTCTCTCTTTTTGGTAGATTAACCCTTTACTAATATATAATGTTCATCTTTGACTCTTACAATAGTTTTGCATTTAAAGTCTATTTTGTCTGATATTAGGATGGCTACATGTCCCTTTTTCCTATTGTTTGCTTGTAAAATTGTTTCCCAGCCATTCACTTTCAGCCTCCTTGAAACCCTGGGTCTAAGGTGGGTTTCTTGTAGACAACATATAGATTGGTCATATTTCCTTATCCATTCTGCCAATCTGTGTCTCTTGACTGGTGACTTTAATCCATTAATATTCAGTGTTATTACTCTCAATGACTTTCTTACATCAGCCATATTGTCTTTTGGGTTTATGTATGTCATATGTAATTTTTATATCTCTTTTTGTCTTTTTAGTTATTCTTACACTCTCCTCCAACTCTTTCTCTCCTGTTTTTTTTCCTTTCAACTTGTAGTACTTCCTTTAATATTTCTTGAAGTGCAGGTTTCTTATTGGCATGCTATCTTAATTTCTGTTTATCTGTGAATATTTTGAGCTCTCCATCATTTTCAAATATCAGCTTTGCTGGATAGAGATTTCAAGGTTCGAAGATTTTTTCTTTGAGTACTTTTACTAACACTTTGACAGTGTTTGTCATAACACTGTCTTCTTGCCTCCATGGTTTCAGATGAGAAATCAGCCCTTAATCTTGTTGTGTTTCCCTTGTATGTGATGGTTCTCTTTTCTCTTGCTGCCTTGAGTATTTTCTCTTTGTCTTGTGCATTGGGCATTTTGACAAGTATATGTCTTGGAGTAGGCCTGTTGGTATTTATACTGTTTGGGGTATGCTGTGCTTCCTGGACATGTATATCCATCTCCCTCAATAAGGTTGGGAAATTTTCAGCCATTATTTCCTTTAACATTTTTTCTGTTCCCTTTCCCTTCACTTCTTCCTCTGGAATGTCTATAATGCATATATTAGTGCATTTTGTGTTTCATTCAAATCCCCATGTTCTTGTAATATTTTTTTCTATCTTTTTATCTATCTGTTCTACTATTGGTTTGATTTCAGTCGTACTGTCTTCCACATCACTAATTCTTTCTTTTGCCTGTTCAAATCTGCTGTTATGTGATTCCAGCGTCTTTTTGATTTCTTGGATTGTGCCATTTACCACCATCATATCCATTATCTTTTTATGTATGTTTACAATTTCTTCAGTATGTTCTGCCAGTGTCTTCTTAATATCCTTTATCTGTTCCATCACTTCATTAAGTTGGTCTATAATATTTGTTTGGATAGCTTTGATTAGTTATTTGATGTCCTACATCTCTTCCTGGTTTTTAGTTTGTTCATTGGACTGTTACATGTCTTCCTGTTTCTCAGTATGTTCTGTAATTTTTTGTTGCCCTCTAGTTATCATTTTATCTTGATGGATTTATTCAGTTGATTAGGTTCTTTCTGTGCTCTAGAGTTTTATTTAGTGGTGGATCTGTGTGTGTGTTAAGATTTCTCTTTGACACTTTGTTCTTCTTATTCTATTTCCTTGCCTCTTTCTATGTTCTCTTGAAGGCAAAAGATTAGGGCCAGAGGATTCAAAAGAGGTGAGAAAGGAAGATGGATAATAATAATATTGATAAAATTTAGAAGAGAGGCCGTAAATCACTTAGTAAAATGAATATTTAACTCATGTAGGAAGCGTTGAGTAATAGGGGGAAAAAAAAGTGGAGTACCTACAATGCATTGGGAAACCAAATATAGGAAAATATGTATAATGATTTAGAAGGTCAGAATGATGAGGAGAGAAAGAGTAAATAAAAGGCTGAAAGGAAAAAGTTAATAATAATTAAAAAGATGAAATCAGAATAGATAAGAAAGAAATTGACACCTTCAAAGTAGCAGACTAATGAAAAAAGGTGGTATGTAAGAACCAAAACAAAAAGCAGAAGGCAGAAAGGTGAAGGAAGGAAAAGAGATAGCGTTGGGATACAAAATCAATATAGACAGAGAATGTGAAATCACGGAAGAAGAAGCATAGCAAAGAAGAGGTAAGCTAGCAGCAAGTAATTAAAAAAAAAAAGAAAAGAAAAAGAAAAAAAATGTGTGGGAGGAGGAAAGAGGAAATTATAGCAAGAAAAAACAAACAAACAAAGAAAAACCAAACAACCACACAAGCAAGCAGTCAAACAAAGCTAAGGAAGAAAAGCGTTCCTTCTTGGGCCCTTGTGGAGCTTCTCAGTCTGCTTATTTTCATCAATCAATTACACTGCAGGGTTCTATCTGCAGGTTTTGAGGCAGATTTTAGTGATTAAACTAAGTTAAAAAATTTTTCTTTTTATTTTTTTAAAGTGACCATCTTTTTTTGTTTTTGGAGATATAAGGCACCCCAAAGAAGGCCACTTCTAGACTACCCCCTCCACCGAGGGGACACTAAATAGGCTCATGGAAACTTATGAAGCACTTCCCACTGCCTGGCCTTCCCAAGGGAGCTGAAGCTCTGATACTTGTCAGTGCAGACAGATAAAATTGGCTGACTCCACCCCTCCCAAGTTAAGCCTCAATATCACAGGGGTGTTAGGTAAATCAGGCTTCCTCAGCAGATTCACCTCTCCCCTCAGCCTGGTGCCACTTCAAGCTGGCTGATTTGTTCCCCAAAGCTGTGAAGGGGTCCAGGCAACCAAACCCACAGAAAGGAAACCCCTCTCCACCTTCTGTCAGAACCCTCCCATTCTCAGAGAATACTCCATCTCACTGGGATGCCAGCAGGAGTCAGGGCCTATCTCTGGGCAGCTAGGTAAATCAGACTTCTTTGGCAGAGTCACCTCTCCCCTCAGCCTGGTGCTGCTTCAAGCCAGCTATTTTGCTCCCCAAAGCAGCGAGTCCAGGCGTCCAAACCCACAGAAAGGAAAGCCATCTCGACCCTCTGCCAGAACCCTCCCGCTCTTTTAGAATGCTCCCTCTCACCAGGTTGCCGGCAGGAGTCGGGGCTCGTCCCAGCCTTTTTCCCTGAGGGTGGGGCTCAGCTGTCCATATCCACTACCAAAGCTGGGGAAAAACTCACAATTCTTTCCTGAGCAATCTACCTTGCCATCCAGCTCCCTCCAGATCGATGTCCTCAAGGTTCTTGCTCCATGGGTACCCAGAACAGACCACTCAGGCAAGGTCCTGGCCCCAATCAGCCATCCTCCAAGGCTGAGATGGTGAGTGCCCACCTTATCCAATGTCATCTTGCCTCTCTCTCCCAGAAGAGGAAATTTTTGTGGAGATAATTTTTAGAACATAATTTACCAGATGCAGCGAAGGTGATACTCAGAAGGAAATTTATACCTGTGAATGCCTTGGGCTTTTCACGGGACCCTCTTGAGCGTGACCTCCAGTAGAGTGAAGCCACGCCCACCCTGCCACTGCACCCACTCCACTGCTGCACCAGCCCTGCTGCTGCACCCGCTTCCCTATATTTTTTATGTAACATTTACATAACCTAAGGCTTCTTTAAAAATATAAAATAATTTTAAAAGGATGAATACCTGCCATCCAAATTTAGCAAATCAAAAGAATCAATAACTTGACTTCAAAAAATTCACAAGACATATAAATAAATAGGAAGAGATGGTCATTCAAAGGAAACAGATAAAATGACAGAGGGAGTTTAGACTTGGAAAAACAAATCAATGATACTAAATCTTCTCTCCTATATAAGTTTAATGAACTGAAAGAAAGAATGGATAAAGAACTAAAAAAATCAAGAAGGCGATTTTCAACAGGTAGAGGAATGATAGAAATTTTAAAAAGGAACCAAAATGAATTTTACCTTATGAAAAACACAGTAACATATAGTAAAAATACACTAGCTTCAAGAGTGGAATTGAACAGACATCAGAAAGACTCACAGAATAAGGAGAAGGATGACTGAAACCATTCAGTCTGAATAACAGAAATAAACAAGAATTTAAAAAATGGACAGAACCTAGGGGCCTGTGAAACCACATAAAAAGTACCCAAGTATGAATTGTGGGAATCCCAGAGAGGGAACAGTAAGATAAAATGGACAAATGGATATCAGAAGAAATACTGGATAAAACTTAACAAAATGAACCAATGACATGAATATGCACATCCAAGAAGCTCAATGAGCTCCAAACATGAAAAATCCAAACTGATCTACTCTAAGACATATCAAAATTAAGATTTTGAATGCCACTAATAAAAAGAAAATTCTGAAAGCAGCAAAAAAAGTGACTCATCACATAAAAAGGGTACTCATTAAGGTTAAGTGCTGTTTTCTCATCACAAACCCTGGAGGTGAGAAGCAATGGTATGATATATTTAATTTACTGGTAGAGAAAAATTGTTGGTCAAGAAATTTATATCTTGTAAAACTGTCTTTCAAAAGTGATGGAGAATTTAAGATGTTGACAGATAAACAAAGTTGAGGAAGTTCATCCCCGGTAGAATTTCCCTAAAATAAATGATAAAGTGAATTCTTTAGAATGAAAGGAAAGTATGCTAGATAAAAGGTTTGAACTGTATGAAGAAATATCTTCATATTACTACAGTTGTAAATGCAAATTGCAGTATTTACTCATGGTATGTAACCCTATTTTTTTCATACAAGATATAGAATACAATTACATAAGAAATAAACATGTCTATTGTATATCACATGCCAAATGTAAAGAGATAATTTTTGACAAGAACAATATAAAGAATAAGAACAGAGATATATAGAAACAACTTTTTTTTCCTGTTATTGCAGGTAAGTTGATATCTTTTCAAATAGTTTATTACAGGTTTAGGATGTTAATTATATACCTGATGGTACCAACAAGTAAAGTATCTAAAATAAACACATTAAAGGAAATGAGGAGGTTTTCAATCTGCTTCATTACAAATGATTAACTATTTGCAAAAAAAGGTATAACACATATAATAGACAATGGGCAAATGGCAAAGAGAGTTTGCCTTGTAATTACTTTGATATAAATGAATTTAGCTCTCCAATCAAAAGACAAGATTGACAGAATGGACAAAGATGCATTATCCAACTATATATTGTTTACAAGAAACTTACATTAGAAGTAAATACACACACAAGTCAAAAGTGAAAGGATGGGAAAATCTATTCCGTGCAAATGTAACAAAGAGTGATCTGGGGTAGATATATTAATATCAAACAAATCCATTGAGGGTGGTGGGCCACACTTGTGGGAGATGTTTGTGTGGGATGTGGTGGGAGGTGTGGGAGGTGGGCAACATGGGAATCCCAGTGGGTTCCGTGTAATATTTTGGGTATCTAAGCACCTCTTAAAATATATTTATATATATACATAAATAACATTTTTGTAAGCAAATGCACATATATGCATATACATTTATATATCATTTTGCAAATGTTGGTATGTATTGTGAAAATTTTGATTTTTACCCACAATAAAAAAAAATAAATAAATTTTAAGACAAAAGCTATTATAAGGTAAAGAAAGACAGTATATTTTAATAAAAGGGTCACTTGACCAAGAAAATAAAACAGTTACAAATGTGTATACATCTAGTAGCAGAGCCCCAATATACATTATGCAAATATTAAAAATCTGAATGTAGAAATAGATAGCTATACAATAATTATTGGAGATTTCAATACTCCACTTTTAATATTGCATTGTGTGATGGTTAGACTAATGTGTCAACTCAGCCAGGTAATTGTGCCCAGTTGCTTGGTCAAGCAAGCACTGGGATAACTGTAATACAATGACATTTATGGGCTTTAGTCACCAGTGAGTTTACTGTATAGATAGGTGGTTATATCTGCATCAATCAGGGAGATTGCCATCTGCAATGAGTGATGCTTTATCCAATCAATTGAATGCCTTAAAAGGAGAAGAGATTTCATCATTCAGAGAGAATTTCGCAGCTCATCTTTAGACAGCCAATGTCTCCCGGAAAATTATCCAGGACCTTCACTGGACTTTCACTGGAAATCATGATTTGCATCCTGCTTGTGGAACCTGAAGTTGTGCATCCCCACAGTCATGTGAAAGAATCTTACAAAATCTCATATTATTGACAGATATCTCTTGTTGATTCTGTTTCCCTAGAGAACCCTGACTAATACAGATAGAATTATAGAGATAAGAAACTTAGGAAACAGAGTATAAGAACAAAAGTGTAAAAGAACTAGAATGGACAGTCATATATAGAACACTCCACCCAAGAAGAGCAGAATGCACATTATTCTTGAGCACATGTGGCTCATTCTCTAGAATCGACCACAGTTTAGCCAACTTAGTACATCTCATGAAATTTAAAAGTATTGAAATTTTACCCAGCATTTTCTCCAGACACAATGAAATAAAGCTAGGAATCAATTACAGAGAGAGAAACGGAAAATTCAGTAATATCTGGAACTTAAGCAAGACACTTTTAAACAACCAGTTGCTCAAAGTGTAAATCACAGGGGAAGTTATTAAATATCTTAAGATGAATGAAAACAAAAATGAAACACATCGAAGTTTATGAAATGAAACAATGGCAATGCTCAAAGGGAAATTTGTATCTATGAATGCCTATATTACAAAATGAAAAAGATCTTAAATCAGTAACCTAACTACACATCTGCAGGAAACAGAAAAAAAAAAAGAAGAGCAAACTAAACCTAAAGTTAGTAGAAGGAAAGAAATAATAAAGATTTGAGCAGAGATAAATGAAGTGGACAATAAAAACAGTTGAGAGAATCAATGAAACCAAAAGTTGCCTCTATGAAAATAATAAAATTGAAAAACATTTATCGAGACTGACAGAAAAAAAAAAGACACAAGATGAAAATACCTAAAATACAGAATGAAAACAGGGTATACTACATATTTTGGAGAAATTAAAAAAATAATTATAAGACAATATGGATAATTGTATACAAATAAATCAAATAATCTAGAAGAAATGGAAAATTCCTAGAAACTCACAACTTATCTAAACTGACACCAACCAGTATAAAGAGCTGAACAGACCTGGGACAAGTATGGAGATTCAGTACTCCAGGAGAGAAAAGTCAAGGGCCAGTTTGCTTCACTGGTGAATTCTACAAATCTTTCAGTGAAGAATGAACATGAATTCTTCACATATTTAACAAAAAATAAGATAAGGGAACTTTCTTAAATATATAAAGCCTATATTACCATAATCCAAAGCCAGATAAGGATATGACAGGATAAGGATCAATTTCTCTTATGAACATTGATGCAAAATATCCTCAGTAAAATACGAGGAAATCAATACAATAGAATATTAAAGGACATGAATGCCATGACAAAGTCTTATTTAAGAATACAAAGGGGATTCAACCTAGGAAAGCAATCACTATAATACAACACAGTAACAGAATGAAGAATAAATATCACATGATCACCCCAATGGATGCAGACAAGACAGACAAAATCTAACACACTTTAATGATAATATATGCATAAAAATAGCAATAGCAGGTAACTTCCTCAATGTGGTAAAAGATATATATGAAAAAAATCATAACAAGCATTGCACTCAATTGTTAAAGTCTAAAAGCCTTCCTCCTGAGTTAAGGTACATTTTTATCTCTGATACTCAGCACTTAACTGGATATCCTTGCCAGAACAATTTGGCAGAAAAAAAAACAAAAATATTTAAATTAGAAAGGAAAAAGTATAACTATCTCCATTTAGAGGTAAATGGAGGGTAACTAGAAAACTAGTAGGACAAATAAATTCAGCCAAATTGCAAGCTACAAGATTAACATGTAAAAATCAGTTCTATTTTATACACCAGCAAACAATATTTTGAAATTAATTCATTTTAAAAATTCCATTCACATTAGCTTCTAAACGAATAACATATCTACAAATAGATTTAACTGATGAGGTGAAGAACTTTATATTCAATACTGAAAAAAATAGAAACTCTGCCAAAAGAAATTAAAAACATAAATAAATGTCAAAACATCCTGTGTTAAAGGACTGGAACACTTACTGTTATGAAAATATCAATACTGGTTGAGCAGATGAACTCAGTGGTTGACCACCTGCCTCCCATGTATGAGGTCCTGGATTCAATCTCCAGTACCTCCTAAAAAATGTCAATACTATCTAAATCATTCTACAAATTCAATGCAATATTTATCAAAATCCCAGCCTCCTTTATTGCAGAAGTGGTTT
>JAKSZT010040477.1:872413-897365 GCA_026826555.1 Tolypeutes matacus
GTTCCTACTTTCAATTATTTTGGGTATATAACTACAAGTGGGACTGCGAGGTCATACGGTAATTTTATGCTTAACTTTCTGAGGAATAACCAAACTGTTTTCCACAGTGGCTTTTTTGCAACTCTTGATCAGTAAATAGTACCTGTGGGGAAAAGTATTTCTTAACAAAATCAGGTTTGCTAAATTAAGTGTATTGATTTTTTTGATTGTGTCAAATACTGTTATATTTTCCCATAAAATATGAACATATTTAAGAACTTGAATAAGTTGACATAGAATGGTATTGCTTGATGTTAGGTTCATTAGTGAATACTGAATTCAGAATCAATTTCTTCATGGGAAATTATGGGAAATTTCAAATATGTACAAAAGTAGAGGAAATATCCTAATAAACTCTTATACTCACCATTCATCTTTAACAGGTAACAACTGAATGCCAAACTTTTTCCTTATTAAGCTGTACTTTTTTAATAATTTTTTTTTTGTTTTGAAGAAACTTTAGATTAGACAAATGTTACATAAAAAATATACGGGATTCCCATATGTCCCACTATATCCCCTCCCACACTTTCCCACATTAACAACAACCTTCATTAGTGTGGTACATTTGTTATAATTGATGAACCCATATTGAAGAATAGCTACTAACCATGGACTACAGTTTACATAATTGTTTACCCTCTGTCCCACAAAATTTTGTAAGTTATGACAAAATATACAATGGCCTATATTTATCACTGAAACGTCATGCAAGACAAACCCAAAGTCCCCAAAATGCCACCATATTACACCTATTCTTTGCTTTCCCATCCCTCAGAATCTCTGGTGGACACTGCCTTTACGTCAATGATAGGAGTTCTTCCATTGCTAGAATAATAATAAATCTATAGAAGAGTAATAATACATCTACTTTAGTACACTGTTCATTCCCTAATCCTGAGGATTTTGTGATGACAATGCTGACTCTGTTTCTGATTGAAAGGGAGCTGTCCTGCTTGCAATTGCAGATACTCTGTTTTCCTTGGGATGGGTGTTGTCCATCATCATCTCTTTGTTAGTTGTCCTGGGTGAGTCCAATGAACTAGAGATCACTTCAGAGTTTGTTTATGCAAGTCTCTGAAGGATCTCATTGACTGTCACAGTTAAAAGTGACTCCAACAGCAGGGCTTCTGAGAGCTCTAGAGATACCCAGAAACTATAAGCAGGGCAGACAGCTTGGGATTTCGGCACCCTGTCAGTGGGCCTTACTTTTGACTTTATGCTCCCCAGTGTAACAAAGTTAGATGCATTTATAGGTTCTCTCCACATGGCTTTTCTGCCCCTTTTATTTGAACCCATAATTAACACTATACTTGATAAACATATGTCCCAGAGATGTAAATCTTTGGTTCATCCATGTGCCAGTTGAGTCCTGAATATCAGCAGAATTACAACACCTACTGATCTTGAGAATAAAAGCTTGTTTTATTTCTGATCCTCTTTATTTCAGGATCCTTCAAATTCTTCAAAAAGTAGTTTTCTTCTTCTTGTTGTTTTATACCAATATTTTATTGAAAATTGATAGCATTGTAAGATGAACTTGCTTAAAAATTGCCACTCAGAGGAGATCCAAGATGGCAGAGTAGGGAACGGCAGGCTGCATACTTCCTCTAGAAACTCTGGAAAGGCAGGCAGGCTTGCTGGGCATAAGGGAAGCTAGGCTGTCACAGGGGTGACAGGAGAGGGTGGCTGGAGAGAGGGAGTACCACCTGGGCACTGGGGAAAAGGGGAGCCACCCAGCTGGCCCTGGAGAAGAAGGGAGCATTCCAGCTGACACAGGAGGAGAGGAAAACTGCTCAGCTAGCCCTGGGGGAGGGAAAGCCAGACAGCTGGCTCTGCAGAAAGGGAGATCTGCTGAGGAGTGATTCCCACAGGTGGGCCTGTGTCCAGCCTGCTTAGGGTCGGGGGGAGTGGAGGGAGCCATGGGGAAAACTGAGGGAACTTAGCCAGAGGTGTTTTTCTCTCTTTTTTCCTATTTCCTATTTATTTTTATTTTTATTTTTATTTTATACAGGTACTAGCGACGATGACTGTGGAGTGATTGGCAGGTACAAGGAGCTAGTAAAGCTTAGACTAGTGATCTCTGGTGGCCTGAGAGGGAGATCTGTTTTTAATTTTTCTCTCTCTTCTCTTTTCTTCTCTTTTCTGGATACTTACAGAAAGGGGATTGTGGGGCGATCTAAGAATCTTTTAAAAAATAATAAAAAAAAAAGTTTAATATAAAAAAGGACAGGTTTTGGAGTCAGGTAGATAGAGGTTCAAATTTATGAGCTTTTGATTTTTCTGTAAAATAGGGATACTATTACCACTTCATGAGACTAAAATAACATAGTCCCTGTAAAACCCTTATCCAGCATTTGGCATGTTTTAAGTGTTCAATAGTATCATGATCATTTTATCATTTAATTTAATTACAACTCAGGAAATTAGTGTAAATGATTATTTTAGAATATCTACAATAAGTAAAATTATTAAAATATAAGTTACGTTGGGGAAAAAAATAGGCAGCATTAGAAGAGCCTAGCTAGTTTGGTGATCTGAGAGGGAGACCCAGATTTTACTTTTGTTTTATTTGCTTGTTTGTTTTTCCTTTCCTCTTCCTTATTTTATTTCCTTCTTAACATTTTTTCTTCTTTTCTTTCATGACTTCCCATTCCCATTGTCTTTTATTTTACCCCATTTGTTTCTTTTTCTTTTTCTTCTCTTTCTATCTTTTATTATTTTACCCTCTTTTTTATTTTTCTCCATCCTTACTTTTAGATTTATTTTCTTTCATTTTTCCCTCTTCTTTTCTTCCTTCATTTCTGCCTCTCCCTGTTTCATCTTTCCTTCTTCTCTTTAAACTTATCTCATATTTTGTTTATTTTATTTCATTTCATTTACTTTATGTTATATTTTAGGTTTTCTAGTTTTCCTTTTTTTACCTTTTAAATTTTTTATTCCTGTTTACTATTTCCCCTCTTATTATTTACTCTTTCTGTTTCTTTTTCCTTGATTTTTTTAGTTTTTTTCTTTTCTTTTCCTTTTTTCTCTTCTTCATTCTTTCCTTTTTCTAGATCTAATATTTTTCCTTTGAACAAGGGTAACTATAAGGATATAGAATAAGTGGAACCAAGGATGAAGAGGATTCCTAACACAAAACCAAAGAAAAATAAAACTGTAGACTAAGAGGATAAACTAACTAACTGAATAAGCCCATTATAAAAAAGATGTCTAGACATCAGCAAAAAATTACAGGCCATACTAAGGAATAAGAAGTCATAGCCCAGTCTGATGAACAACCTAAAACACAGGCAGAGGTGTATAATGTGAAACAACTAATCAAGGATGTACAAACAAATATCCTTAATCCAATCAATGAAATGAAGGAAGAGATTAAGTATACCAAAAGACACTATGGAAATATACAGAAGAAATTGTAAACATACATTAAAAAGATTAAAAAAACTTACAGTGATGAAAGGCACAATGCAAGAAATTAAAAATACACTAGAAGCACATAACAGCAGATTTCAACAGGCAGAGGAAAGAACTAGCAATGTCAAAGACAGGACATCTGAAATCACACAGGTAATAAAAGAAATAGAAAAAAATCCAGGGATTCAGGGAATTGACTGACAATACAAAGCAGACAAGCATTAGCATTATGGGCATCCCAGATGGAGAAGAGATGGGAAAGGGGATAGAGTATTTGAGGAAATAATGGCTGAAAAATTCCCAACTCTTATGAGATACATGGATAAACATGACTATGAAGTGCAGCATTCTCCAAAAACAACAAATCCTAGCAGACCTACTACACACATTTAGCATGTGAAAGTTTGATATTATTTATGAATTCCAAAAGAGATCTAGATTATGTTTGTAAACTGGTCTGTTCCTCTGAGCATGATACCCTTTGATTGATTTAAATTCAAAGGCTTTAAGTTTACTTGATCAAATCAAGATCAGGGCTTTGATTCAACCATGTCATTAGGACATGCAGGTATGAGTGCAAACCTGTTGGTGGGCTATATAAATGTAGACTCACCCAAGGAGAACATAGGAGAAGATACACAGAAGAAAGAGAGAGCTCTATAGACACAGCAGAAAACTTTGATCTTGGGGCCCTGGAAAAAGCTGAGTCATTCACCTGATAGCTTATAGCTGCAGAGAGCAGAGCCCTGAACAGCTGAAAAGGTCTAGAAATAAATGAATAAATTAGTAACCCTTGTGTCCTGCTATTTGTAACCTTATAAAAGCTGACCCTGTCTATTAGGTGGCATACAACAAGGCATGGAGTATGATGTGGTATCTCCAGCCTTGCCACCACTGGGTGCTGTAAATAAGCTAAGCACCTTCCAGCCTGGCACCACCAGATTCTGTGTATAAGTAATAAAAGCATGACCATGACTGGGCTCCTGTGTGCTTTCTCAAATTAATTGGTCAGGCTTGATCACTTGCATGCCAA
This sequence comes from Tolypeutes matacus, assembly GCA_026826555.1. NCBI lineage: Eukaryota > Metazoa > Chordata > Mammalia > Cingulata > Chlamyphoridae > Tolypeutes > Tolypeutes matacus. The sequence goes on from JAKSZT010040477.1 coordinate 876,903, forward strand.
CATGGCATAGTTGGCAGGCCAGGGTCTCTACCTGTGTTTCAGTTGGCATCGTTGGCAGGGTGTTCCAGAGTCTGCAGTGTATTCCAGCATCTCCTGATGGTGTAAGAACCATGGGTGGTATGGCACTCCGTTTATTGGGAAATCTGTGAAGGGAATCTCACACTTTATTGGGAAGTCTGTCAGGGGAAATCACAGGGTGGCCCCATTCCTCTATGTGGTTATGGTTAACCTTGTCAGTCTGCTTGTGCCTAGGAAATCAGATTTGGGCTCCTGTACGTGGCTTGGGGGATGCCCCATATACACCTGTAGGGTTAGTGCAGCTAGAGAGGAATATAGTATAGTTAGAGAAAAATGTAGAAAATATCTTCATGAAAAAGAGCATTGGGTCATAGCTGCAGCTGCTTCTTGGCCCTTGTTAGTCACCTTAGGAGATTTCTCTCATAACAATAGGCTGCTGAATCCTGTGCATGCCAGGTAAAAGAGTTTCTCAAAAGACAGCTTAGACTAGTCTGTGCTGATCAGAGAGAAAATCCTAACTGGTTGCTGATAACTATAAAAAGTGTTTCCAAAAACAAGCTTTCATATTACAGGCAACACTGATTCTAAAGGAGATCTTGAAAGCAGTGAGAACCAAAGATATGAAATGATGGAGAGCTTGGAAACAGCCATACTAAAGGAGTAAGAGTTATGAGTCAAGTTAGTTTGTTGGTGTGTCTCAACTCTTTTTGTGTTTGTCTGTTTAATCCAAAAAGGATAAAGAAAGTGCAGAAGGTTCATGGAAAAGGAATTTTTAGGGTTAAAGTTGAGTAAGATTTGATGGGTCTATCTATAAAATTTTAAAAGCTTTAGTCACAGAACAGAATGAGGTATATGAGACTTAAATGGATATAGAAAGGAGTCTGGTTTTCATAAAATCAGGGTAGAACTATGTAAGACTTAAATAAATAAAGGAATATGTTTTATAGGCCACCTCTATCTGCATATTAAAGTGGAAGATTATGTAATAAGTAGTTTTTTTTTTTCTGTGCTGCTGAAGTCAAATACCTGTTAATTAACGTTATAATGGTGGGGGTGTAGAAATAAGAACCAATGTAAGTTCATTTGATGTGCTATACATTGCATTGGGAGTGTTTAGGAAGTGTATGAAAATTAAGAAATAAACTTCGGTTTGTTGTAAATTTGGACTCCTGAAGCAGCTGGCAATCTCTGGATAATGGATGGAGAATAATTGCAGTTTCAGACCTTTGTAGCAGCCAGCAATGGCTGGATATGGCCAGATATACAAAGGACCTTTCAAGTGTTGTCACAGGGTTATTTATATAACCTCAAGTTGTGGCCCAACCTCTAATGCTTATGTGTTAATCAGGGAATATTATGCATGAGAATGGGAGGAACTCCCAGTAAGCTCCTTTTAAGAAGTCAATAAGGGGGTGGGGTGGGGTGGACCCCGACTTACCCTGTGAATTGGATGTGGCTTGCACCAATACTTTATTTCGGTGAGGCTTGTGGCAAAGGCAACATTCCAAACAAATAATCCTTGGGTTTTAGTCCCAATAATATCCCATCACTCTGAGGACTGCCATCCCCTTCCAGGGGTGGATTGCAGGTGCTGGATGAGGGGTAAGCTGTTGTAGGCCACTGTCTGTGGCGGGAAAAGATCCTTAGGATACCTACCAGTGGATAAAAACCGAGAAACAGCAGAGTGGCTGCACAGGAAAAGTGGACATTGTGGCTACCAGACTTCTTGGTGCTTAGCCCAGCAGTTCCAGGTGCATTGTGTTCACTCCAATGACTGGGACATTTGCCTCACTGAATGGGACAGTAACCAATCACCTCATGCAGTCTTGGGCTGTGGAGGAGATGGAAAAGATGAATAGCCTTTTAAAGGAACAAATAAAAGGCAATGAGGGATCCCCATTAGCTGCTGCACCTGCTCCAGTTGAAATGCTAATAGCATACCCATGCAGGCATTGAGATTACAAGTTAAGGGGCCAGCTGCCTGATGGGTTAGATAGCCCATAGGAGGATACCTAGGAAGGCTTCCCAGAAGAGGTACTTGGAATATAAGTCCCAGAAAGCCAGGTACATTTGGAAGCCTTCCAAGCAGAGAGAATGGTGTATGCACAGACCTGGGAGCCCAGATGCAGAAGGGGAAGTAATAATCTGTTGTTGCCTAGGCATAGGCAACAGTTTGCCTAAGCTGTACAAACTGGAGAAATGAGGTCTTTGGCCTATGCAGCTTCACTGATTGGAAATCTTAAGCCCATTTAATGTTACTAAAGGAAACTTAGAGAATTAAAAAGGGGAAAAGGTATGGTATGGGACAGTTGTATTAATGGCCAGTGGCAAGGGTACTGCAAACTTATAGATGTGATTAATACCACTGAAGTATACTTGCAGGTGGTTGAGATGGGAAAATTTGTTGTGTGAATGTTCCCACAATAAAAAGGAGAAAGAAAAAGAACAACTAAAGAGACAATGGCATCAAAGGTAATGCATGACCCTGGACAAGATCTAACAAGGGAGCAAAGAAGGCTCAAAAGGACATTATTGGACATATAAAGAATTGGAATATAGACTGTAAGATTTGTATTAAGGTTGAATTTCTTGAGCTTGGTAACTGCACTTAAGGTGATTACATAGGTGTATATCCTTATAAATGTATAGAGAATGGAAAACAGGGTTAGTCTGTGCAGAATTGGTTAAAAGGTTATAAATCTCTGGAAATAAATGGAAATGATGAGAGCACATCATGGTGTTTGTGACTAGCAGAGCTATTATATGGATATGATAGTTGTGGAAAGGGAAAGTCTATGGACATGTAAATTACTAGAAGAAAATTTTTAAAATGTAACACCAAGTCACCTGGTGAGGAGACAACGATGGGAAATGGCCATCCCAGGGAATGGAGAGGGCCTGCATCTGCAGGCAGGATCATCCCACCCACCATATCCATGGGATATAAGCCCTCTCTCACTTGGAGTTGGAGTGGACATCACCATCCCAGTCGCCTCTGGATTGGGGGAAGAACTATGGACTAGAGTGGACTTGATGGTATTCTCTTGCTCACATATGGTGATTCTTGCAATGCAAGAAATTATAACAATGAGGTGGAGCCAGTGGCCACTTGACAGTTTTTGGGTAGGGAGGGGATGAGCAGTTGAAATACAGGGGCTTCTTTGGGAGTTGGAGGTTGTCCTGAGTACTGTTGTGGCAATGGATGTAGGCCATTTTAAATCAGCACACACCACTCATAACTGAGTGGGAGAGAGTGTGGTCTACAGTGTGAACTGTGGTCTATGGTTGGTGGCAAGGCTCCAGGATGTGTAAGTTCATTGAGGTTGGTGGGCCACACTATGGGAGATGTTTGTGTTGGATGTGGTGGGAGGTGTGGGAGGTGGGCAGCATGGGAATCCCAGTGGGTTCCGTGTAATATTTTGGGTAATCTAAGCACCTCTTAAAATATATGTATATATATATAAAAAAAATAAAAATAAATTTCCAAAAAAAAAAAAAAAAAAAAAATCCTCTAATAATGTTTGAAGTGATGAATGCACATATATATGATTATAGAAAATTCCATTGATTGTATACCTTGGAGGAATTGCATGCTTTATTAATATGTATCAATAAAATTGATATTTTAAAAATGTTAAAAAAAAAATGTAACATGGAACTAGGGACTAGTGAAACCTTACATAAAATGTGAATATGGGTGATATTGCATGTACTGAATGCCATTGATTGTACGTTTTGGATGGATTTATGCTTTTGTGGTGCCTTATATTGTTGCTGTGGACATGGGATACACTGTATTAGTGCCCTAACTGCTCAGATATTGCAGAAGATTTAATGGGTAGATAGTACGGCTGACAGAGCATTAGGGAGGAGCATAGGGTAAATGAAGTTAAAATGCCCTTTCTATGAACCTGAGGCTCTGGAATAAGGACAGGCTGCCCTGGCCAACCAGCTGACCCTCATAAACAAGGGGTTGGATTTGAGCATAGAAGGAGCACCTAAGATAATAATCAGGAAGTCTGGTAATTGTTAACTAGTAACCCTTGTGCCCCGCTGTTTGTAACCTTATAAAAGATGAGTGTGTCTGTTAGGGAGCGTGGAGCATGCTGTGGTACCTTCTGCCCAGCCACTGCCGGGTACTGTAAGTAGGCTGAGCATCCCCAGGCCTGCCGCCACCAGGGTCTGTGTATGAATAAGTAATGAGGGCATGACAGTTGCTGGGCTCTCATGTGGTTTCTCTGGAATATCAAATTAGCTGGTTGGACTTGATCACCTGCATTACAACTGGCATAGTTGGCACACAAATAGTATCCAAAAAGGCATAGGTAGCTATGATAACATTGGGCAAAATAAGCTTTAAATGCAAAACTGTTTTAAGAGACAAAGAATGACACTATATATTAATAAAAGGGCCACCCTACCCAAAAGAAAGAACAATCATAAATACTTATCCACATAACTAGGGTGCCCAAAAATTCTTGAGACAAATACTGGCTAAACTAAGGGAGAAATAGATGCCTTTACAATTATAGTGGGGGATTACAATACACCATCATCACCATTAGACAAAACATCTCAACAGTGTCTAAAAAAAGAAATAGAGACCTTGAATACATATTAGATGAACTAGACTTAATGGACTTTTACAGGATATTACAACCAAACAACAGCAGGATATACATTCATCTGAGTGCTCAGGGATCATTCTCCATGATAGACAACATGCTAGTTCATAGAACAAGTCTCAAAAAATTTAGAAAAATTGAAGTTATACAAAACATTTTCTCTGCCCACAACAGAAAGAAGATGGAAAACAGAAATAGTCAAAAATATATGGAAGTTAAACAACACATTGTTAAACAATCAGTGGGTCAAGGAAGAAATTACCAGAGAAATTATTAACTACCTCAAAGGAAATAAAAATGAGAACACAACATATCAAAATTCATGGGATTCAGCTGAATTAGTGCTGAGAGGGAAATTTATAGCCCTAAATGTCTACATTAAAAACAATGAGTTAAACACAACTGCATACCTGGAAGTACTAGAAATAACAAACTAAGCCCAGAGCAGGCAGAAAGAAGGAAATAACAAAGATTAGAAAGAATTAAATGAAATTGAGAAAGCATTAGAAAGAATTTAAAAATCAAAACTTCATTCTTTGAGAAAATTAAAGAAATAAACCCTAAACTAGATTAACATAAAAAAAAAGATGAAAATCAATAAAATCAGAAATGAGAGTGGAGATATCACCACTGACCTCACAGAAATAGAGTATCATAACAAGATACTTTGAAAAATTGTATGCCAACAAATGGACAATTTAGATGAAATGTATGAATTTCTAGAAATTTACATTGATGAAAGAAGAAATAGAATTCACAGACAAATCACAAGTATTGAGATTGAATTAGTCATCCAAAACCTCCCTAACAAGAATAGCCCAGGACTAGATGCCTTCACAAGTGTATTCTATAAATCGTTCTGTAAAGAACTCATTACAATACTGCTCAAACTCTTCAAAAATCTGAAGATGGAATATTATGTAACTCATTCGATGCCAACATCACCAAATCAACATAAAGATGCTACAAGTAAAGAAAACTACAGATCAATCTCTCAGGTGAACTTAGATGCAAAATTTCACAACAAAATACTTGCTAATCGAATCCAACAACACATCAATTGAATTATACACAATGATCAAGTGGGTTTTATCCCAGGTATGCAAGAATGGATCAATATAAAAAATCAATTAGTGTAATATTCCACATTTTACTGAAATTTCCTTATTGAAAATAACTACTGTAACCACATTTATTTTATGTGTGCTTACCTTGGAACATTCAAAATCATGAATAAATGCTGTTTCAGTATTAATTATCCTCTCAACACTAAAACATTTTCTTCAGGGATATAATTTTAAAATATTTAATTATAAGAATAATGTGATAATAATATTAAAATGTTAGAGTTTAAATGATTTGTTTTTATATATCTATAATTACAAAATTAGTATATACTTTGGATAATATTAAATATGGAAAATAATAGTAACTTGCATTTTCTTTCACTGATTATATGCACATGAATTTCTAGTACTTTGCAAAATATTTTAGCAAATTGTTTTACTGTAATACCTTTCAATTTTTGTATGTTTATTCCACTACCTTAATGAAGAAAAGTCCACAAGTCAGAAATTATTTTTTTAGAAATAGCAAATTAAATACTCAGTGATGAAGTTGATAATATTGACATGAGAGCAGGCTATTGGAGAAGTCCAAATTCCAGATGATTTTTTTATATTTCCTTCATCAAAATAATGCATTTTTAGGATCCTTAGAAATCTCATTCCTTTCTCTATCTCTGCAGATCACATTTTTTTCTTTTGGCCTGTACAAATTCTCAAGTTTCCCTAGATTAAAGTTACATCCATCTTCTACTTCAGAGTGCATTTGATGGTAAAAGGCACAGCTTTGGGGGTGAGTGAGAGAAATAGTTTGGTATTTCTGTCCTGTTTCTTACTACCTTAGGGATATTTGGATATTATTTACTTTACAGTTGTAAAATGTGGAAACAAAGTAGGAACATTATTCCTCATGAATTTTTAAAACATGAAATGAATTAGTACATTTAAAATATACATACAGCATATTTAGCCTTAATATTCTGCCAATAAATATAAGAAAATTTTCAGAAAATGTCACTGGATATCTCTACAAATTCTTTACTGTTTTAAGGATGATGTTTGCTTTCCTGGGTTGATTTCTATGAAATGTTTTGTTAAATAACTGTTCCCTCTTAATAGCTAAGTTATCCATTACAATATAGTTCTAGTTATATTTCATTCTTAGTTCTTGTGCTAGTTCAATATCTTGGTAAGTTCTGTAACATTATAATTTCTGTTTTTTGAGTGTAGTCTATGAATCACATATATTTCAGCAGTTCCCAATTTTAAAACAAACAACCTATAATAAAAGTAAAATCAGTAAAACTCAATCTATTAGTATTAATTTAGATTATGGCACAGAAATAAACTGCTAAACATTTTGAGACACCTCATAGCTTTTTTGTGGATATTTCTTTGGTTGTTTTAGAGGAATACATGAATTTAAGCACATAAATAAACCTAAAAATATTGAATCAAGTTTATCTTCTGTAACACAAATATTTGTTTTGCACAATTATAGAGACTTTGCAAAATCCATGATCCTGCCTCTTTTTTCACTTAAAAAAATTTAGATGCTTCTCAGGAAGATTTACACTTACCCTTAATCATATAAACAATTCTGCTTCTAGATTATTTGCACACATGTTTATTCCTTAGGAAGCACACGTGTGGGATATTCCTCTCAGGAGATAAGGAGGAATGATGATTTCACTCTCCAGAGAGGCCAGTTTTCCCTAACTCCTGACTGGTAAGGATCCCTTGACTGTACATCTGAGCTTATTTAAATTCATAATAATGCTTATTATCAATAAAGTTAACACAGATTTTTCTGGTTAAATTTAACAAAAATTTATTTTTAAAAGTTTCATAGGTCACTGGTGATTTGATATGCATTCAATTTATGTCATATTATAAATTATTTACATTATAATACGTTAATAATTTCATGCAAACCCCAAAAAATATATTTTCTAAGTGCTCGAAGTAACATTATGGCATGAAGGATAATCATATACTGTTTAAAAGTTTCACAAAAATAAAAACAAAATTCCCCAGTAGTTAATCAATTTTTATAAGGGATATATTTTAGAATAGATTTTAAAAAGAAATAAGTAAAAATATTTACTTATTAGTGCATGACTCTTATCAAAACTGCTTTGAAGAGATACTTGCACAGAGTATAGGATAATAACAAAAGGTAACTCTCATATTTTAAGTTACGAGGCCCAAAGTAGTCCTTTTCTAACTTTCTGAAAATTCTTGTTAACAGATGCCAGTCAAGATAGGATCAGAATGTAGGAAAGTCTAAGAGATCCTAGGAAAGAGGTAGAAATGAAGGCTCATCAGTAGAAGTCTTCACCTATTTCCACAGGTCATCAGCACAATTATGCAGGCCCAGCAGGGAAGTTTAGTGAGTAAATCCCCCTTGACTTAATATAGGATATTCTGGGCCTCTCCACAGCCAGGAAAACTCAGCAAGGGTTTTCCAGGGACCAAGCAGCTCTTTAGCTTTATAGGTCTCTGTGTGTATATTTTGAACAAAAAAGCAAAACTCTGAAGATTTGCTCAGCTTGAGAGGCTACAAAATTTTCCTGATACGGCAAGAGTAATTCAGTGGGAATCAAAATACATAAAAGATGTGGAAAGGAGTATGAAAGAAAATGGTAGCCAGGCATCTAATAGAGCCATGCTATTATTATTTGCATGGAGATTTCACACTCAGCAGAGGATAGGCAAAATGCATACAAAAGTATATTGAAATTCCTTGAAATATTGCAGAACATATTTAATAGAATTTATATACATCTCTGCTCATATATTTTTGGCTTCAGGAATAATTTTTACTCAATACAATTATTGAAAATCCTAAATAACTTAAATTTCTGGATGTTATATCTATGGAAAATTACCAAATTTGAAATTAAAGCTAATATAAGTAAACATAATTCTTTAATTCATTAAAAGTAATAAATCTCTTATATTTTAATGAAATAATGCATTTAAAATTGTTATATCCCCAAATCCAAATAAAATTTTGGGATGAGAAAAATGGTTTTATCCTTTTGAAAGATTCTATTTTCAGTTCTATTTCTCTATTCATTCCATTGCTTTGAATGAAAAGTGTGGAGGAATATGTGGTGAGAAAAGGGTAGGAATATTGCTTACCATTTTATTTAACTGTTCAAATTATTCTTTAATATTAATATTCTACACCAAAACTCAATATGTGGTGATTTTGTAATAAATTCTACCTTGTAATCTGAAGTTTTATTAATGAATTTTTCACATTCACTTATATTTAAATCCGTTATCTATTTGGCAATTTGAATGGATTTTACCTATGCATAATTGTACAAAATAAAAAATTCATTGGAAAATATAGTTTCACAGAGATATACAGATTTTGCAAATATTATTTCATTTTAAATTACTCCAAAACACATAAATTAATAGTCACCCTCAAACCCATAAGGCAGAAATTAAAGTTTAAGACAAAGAGTTCATGTGGAGGACACTAATTTTCCTAGAATTGTAATTTTCACTTGAAACTCAAATTATATCATTAGTAAGTAATTATGGTAATTCTTTTCATTTATTACCCCCCGTCATTGTTTGAAAGATTTATTTATTTTCCTGATAGTTCTTTTAATAATAATTGTTTTATCATTATTAAGCAGTTGTAGGTTTACAGAAAAATCATGCAAAAATACAGAATTCCTGAATGCATGCCCATCACAGTTTTCCCCTATTATTAACAATTGTTTAAACCTTGTTCCTTTCTTAAAATTGATAAAACAATATTATTATAATTATACTATGATCTATAGTCCTTACTTCACCTACGGGTTCACTCTTTGTATTGTACAGCTCTTTGGAATTTTTAAACATTATACTGGTAACATGTATATGCCCTAAAATGTCACACTGTAAACACTTTCAAGTATACAGTTCTCTGGTGTTTATCACATTCACAATATTGTGCTACCATCACCACTATCAAGTGCTAAACTTTTCCATCACCCTAAATAGAAACTCTGTACCAAGTAAACATTTTCCCCCCATTCCTTATCCACTCCCTAGTTCCTGGTAACCACTATTCTAATTTTTTAATTTATTAGGTTTCATATTCTAATTATTTTATTATTAGTGTTTCATACAATATTTGTACTTTTGTGTCTGACTTATTTCACTAAACATGATGTACCCAAATTTCATCCAAATTACAGCATTTATCAGAGCATCATTCCTTTATATTCCAGTTTATGTATATGCCACATTTTGTTTATCTGTTCATCAGTAAATGGACACTTGGTTTGATTCCAATTTTTGATAATTGTAAATAATGCTGCTATTACTAGCAGTGTACAAAGAGCTGTTCAGTTCCCTGCTTTCAATTTTTTGGACATATACCTATTAATGGGATTGTTGGGTCATATGGTAGTTCTACATAGGCATACCTCATTTTATTATGCTTTGCTTTATTATACTTTGCAGCTATTGCATTTGTTTTTTTGTTGTTGTTGTTTGTTTTTTTACAAATTGTGACAACTCTGTATGAAGCAAATCAACTTGTTCCATATTTCCAGCAGCATGTGTTCACATAATGTCTCTGTGTTATGTTTTTGTAATTGTCGCATTATTTCCAACTTTTTCATTATTATTATATATGTTATGGTAATCTGTGGTCAATGATCTTTGATGTTACTATAGTAACTGTTTTGGGGTTCCATGAACCATGCCCATAGAGGTGGTAAACTTAATCTATAAATGTGTATGTTCAGACTATTCCACCGATTAGCTATTGCCCCATCTCTCATCCTTCCTTTTCCTCTCTGTGGCCTGAGACACACAATATTGAATTTAGCACATTTAATTACAATGACCTCTATATTTTCAATTGAAAGGAATAGTTACCTGTTTCTTGCTTTAAGCCAAAAGCTAGAAATGATTAAGCTTAGTGAGGAAGGCATGTTGAAACCTGAGGTAAACTGAAAGATAGACCTTTTGGGCCAAATATTTAACCAAGTTTTGAAGGCAAAGGAAAAGTTCTTGAAGGAAATGCAAAATGCTTCTTCAGTGAACACCTGAATTATTATAAAGTAAAACAGCCTTATTGCTGATATGGTGAAAGTTGTAATGGCCTTGACAGAAGATCAAACCGGCCAACATGTTCCCTTAAACCAAAGCATAATCCACTGCATAATCTCTCTCTCATCCATTCTCTGAAGACTGAGAGAGTTTAGGAATTTACAGAACAAAGGTTTGAAGCTAGGAAAGGTTCATGAGATTTAAGGAAAGAAGCCTTCTTCATAGCATAAAAGTTCAAAGCAAAGCAGCAAGTCTTGATGTAGAAGATGCAGCAAATTTTCCAAAAGATCTAGCTAAGATAATTGATTAAATGACTACACTAAACGAGTTTTACAAGTTTTTCAAGAGAGCTGACTCTCTTGTTACGTGTTAAGACATCTGCTCACTTTAAGTTGAGTCTAATGTTTCTTTACCATTCTGAAAATCCTAGTGTCATTAAGAATTACCTGAATCTACTCTGTGCTCCAAAAATGGAACAAGAAAGTCTAGATGAGAGTAATCAGTTTACAACATGGGTTGCTGAGTATTTTAAGCCTATTGTTGAGACCTACTGCTCAGAATGATAACAAAAAAGATTCCATTAAAAATATCCCCATTCATTGACAATGCACCTGGTCATCCAAGAGCTCTGATGGAGATGTACAACAAGATTAGTGTTGTTTTCATGCCTGTTAACACAACATCCATTCTGCAACCATGGATCTAGGAGAAATTTTGAATTTTAAGTCTTATTATTTAAGAAATATTCTTTATAAAGTTAGAATTGTCATAGATAATAATTCCTTTTATATATATTGGGCATGAATTAAAAATTTGCTGGACAGAAGTGGATGTAGCTCAAGTGGTTGAGCACCTGCTTCCCATGTATGAGGTCCCAGGTTTTATCCCCAGTATCTCCTAAGAAAAATTTCTGGAAATGCCATTCAAGATGTCAATAAGAACTACTGTGGTTCTTGGAAAGGGATCAAATATCAACCTTGAGAGGAGTTTGGAAGAAGTTGATTTCAACCCTCATAGATGACTTTGAAGGTTTTAAGACTTCATTGGACAGAATAACTGCAGAGTTGATGGAAACATAAAAAGACCTAGAATTAGAAGTGGAGCTTGAAGATGTGACTGAATTTCTGCAATCTCATGATAAAACCTGGATGGATGAAATTTTGCTTATTATAGATGAGCAAAGAAAGGGTTTTTTTTTGAGATGGAATCTACACTTGGTGTAGATTCTGTGAACATTGTTGAAATGAAAGCAAAAGATTTAGAATATTGCATAAACTTTGTTGAGAAAGCATAAACATGTTTTGAAGGAATTTATTCCAATTTTAAAAGGAAGTCTACTGTGTGTACAATGCTGTCAATAGCATTGTATGCTAAAGAGAAATTGTTCATGAAAGAAACTTTCAATCAATATGGCAAACTTCATTGTTGTCTTATTATAATAAATTCTGCAGCCACCCCAACCTTCAGCAGCTACCACCCTGGTCACTTAGCAGCCAACAACATCAGGGCAAGACCTTCCACCAGCAAAAATATTATGGGTCACTAAAGCTCAGACAGTGGTTAGCATTTTTAGCAAAGGGTTATTTTAAATTAAGGTATGTACATTGATTTTAGACATAATACTATTTCACAGTTAATAATCTACATTATAGTGCAATCATAACCTTTATATGCAAGAGAAAACAAAAATATCATATGACTTGCTATATCAAGGTGGTCTGGAACCAAATCTATAACATCTCTGAAGTATGCCCATGCTTAATTTCTGAGGAAATGCCAATCTGTTCTTTTTATAGGAGTTGCTCGAGTTGACTATCCAACCAACAATGAACTAGCATTCTTATTTCTCCATAGCCTTTCTAAAACTTATTTTCTATTTTTAAGATAGGAACCATTCTAGTAGGTATGAAATGGTATCTCATTGCAGTTTATATTTCCATATACTGAATTGCTAATGATGAGTATCCTTTCATGTACTTATTGGTAATATGAATATTTTCTTTGGAGAAAAATTTATTCATATATTTTTCCCATTTAAAAATTGGATTGTTTCTCTTTTCATTTTTTGAGTTTTTTTGAATAATTTCATAATATAGTCTGGATTTTAAACATTAGTGGATATGTTGTTTCCAAATATTTTTATCCTATCTTTTTATTGTCTTTTTACTTTCATGCGAATGTTCTTTGATAATATTTTTTTTTAATGATGAAAATCATTTAATCTATTTTAATGTCTAAGAAACCATTTTCTAATGCAAACTCTTGAAGATGTTTCCCTAGGTTTCCTTTCAGGACTTCTTTAGCTTTATTTCTTATATTTAGGACTTTGATCCACTTTAAGGTGAATTTGGTATATGATGGAGGTGGCTGTCTAGCTCTATTCTTTTGTATATGCTTATCCATCTCTCCCAACACCATTTGTTGAAGATACTTTTCTTTCCTCACTGAGTGGATTTTGCAACCTTGTAAAAAATCAATTAATCATAAATGTGAGAGTTTATTTCTGCACTCTAAATTTAATTCCATTGTGCCCATCCTTGTGCCAGTACCACAAAGTTTTAATTACTGTTGCTTTGTAATAAGTTTTAAAATTGGCAAGTATGACTCCTTAAAATCTATATTCTTTTTCAAGCTGCTTTTACTATTCAGGGCTCCTTATTCCATAAAAATTTGATGATTTGTTTTTCCATTTCTCCCAAGATGACTGTAAATTTGATTTGAATTGTATAGAATTCATTACTATATCTCAGTAGAATTGACATCTTAAAAATATTTAGTTTTCTACTCCATGGACACAGAGTTTCCTTCCGTTTATTTAGTTCTACATTCATTTCCTTCTGCAATATATATCTATATATTCATGTACAATTTCTTTGTACTCTTTGATAGATATAATCCTATATATTTGATTCTTTAGATTGATATTGTAAATGGACTTTTTTCCCTTGATTTCCTCTTCATGTTGGTTCTTACTAATGTTTAGAAACACCAGAGTTTATAGTTTAATCTCATTCCTTACCACTTTGCTGAATTTGTCTGTTACTTCTAATTGCATTGTTGGAAATTTTTCAGGATATTCTGTATATGGGATCATGTCATCTGCAAAAAGGGAGTCTTTTGATTTTTCCTTTCAAAATTGAGTGATTTTGTTTTCTTTTGCTTGCCATATTGCTCTGTCTAGTACTTCCAGATAATATTGAATAACATTGTGATAGTGGACATTCTTGTCTTGTTTCTATTCTTAGGGAGATTGCTTCATTCTTTTAAGATTGAGTATGATATTAGCTGTTGGTTTTCCAAATATGTGCTTTATCATTTTGTGATAGTTTCCTTCTATTCTTTGATTTTGTATGTTTTCATCAAGAAATTGCTCTGGTTTTTATCAAATGCCTTTTGTGCATCAATTGTGGTGATCATAGTTTTTATTCCTTATTTCTGTTAATGTGGTATATTGCATTAATTGTTTTCCTTATGTTGATCTATCCTTGCGTAACTTGTATAAATCCAACTTGATCAAGGTGTAGAATTCTTCCAATGTGTGATTGTGTTCAATTTGTTAGAATTTAATTGAGGATATTTGAATATAAATAATGACTATTGATCTTTAATTTTCTCTTATTGTGATATCTTTCTCTGGTGTGGCTATGAGGGTGATGATGGCCTTATAGAATGAAGTATGAAATGTTCCCTCCTCTTTATTTTTTTGGGAGTATTTGAATAGTATTGTGTTAATTTTTCTTGGAATGTATCTTAAATTCACTAGTTTAGAAATCTGGTCCTGTTCTTTACTTTATTGAGAATTTTCAGAATCAATCTCTTTACTTCTATTTTTTGGTGTGTGTGTGTGTTTGTGTGTGTCTGTGTGTAGATCTATTTTTTCTAAGTCATTTTAGGTAATTTGCATGTTTCTACATATTTGTCTATTTCATCCAGGTTATCTAATATGGTAGCTATATTAGATATATATTATAGTAACTTCTTTTTTTGGGGGGGGTAAAATATTTTTTTCTTTTTTTATTGAAGTTGAACATTCATACATGAACATACATAACCCATAAGTGCATAGTAAAAGGTATGAACTTACAAAATAAACATGTATATCATCATTCAGGACTCCCTTACATCACCCCACCATCAATATCTTGCATTGTTTTGCAATATTTGTTACCAATTTTTAAAGATCATTATCAAAATATACTACTACTGAGACTTCTAAGCAGATGGTGTCAAAGTATATACACAGAGGTCAACTCTCTCACAGAAAACAAAGGAGAAAGGGCAAAAACCTACCCAAGGAAACTGATTTGGGTATCTATACAACATGAAAGTGCTATGCATCATCCAGGAGGGAGTGAGACAGATAAAAAAGCCAAAGGAAAACTGTGAGTTACTCACCCCTGTGGCTGGAAATGGCACATATAACCCCCTCAAGGCAAATAGCCTTGGCAAAACCCTTGGCTCACAGCTGCCAAATGAATGGGAGAGAGTGTTCCCTGGGAGGAAGAGGGTCTGGTGGAGGGTGGAGAGTGGTTTCTTTTCAGTTAGTTTGGCCAGCTGTATCCCCTTTGAATCTCAAATAAGACCCCAACCAGCACTGAGGTGAGTCCAGGAAGAGAGGAAGGGTGATTTCATCAAGCAGTCTGCCATACCCAGCTGCCCTAGGAGAGAGAGGAACTGGTCAGTAAGGGGCAGAGGCAGGCATCTAACCAGCTCAGCTTTGGCAAACTTTTAAAAGCTCAACTTGCATGAGGGAATGGGGGCAGGAATACTGAGACACACTTTCAGAAGCCTACTAAACCTGTGGAGCTGGTGTATCTCAGTGGAGGAATTCCTGCCTTGCATATATGAGGTCCCTTGTTCAATTTCTGGTATAAACTAAAAAAAAAAAAGGGAATCCACTGGGTTATAGGGCACTCTGCAGTTACCTTATGACAGAGAATGTATAGACAGATTTTCCCCTTGTTTTAGGACTTCTTGGATCTGTTATTTTTTATTTTTTTTATCAGTTCCTTTTTTCTTCTTTTTCTTTATTTTATTTGCAAAAATTGGGTATATCTCCTGTGGGTGGCAAGCTTCAGAGTGATTGATTTATGAGTACAGCATCCTGAGATATACCCAGAAAGAAGAGATAAACATTACTAAGAAGACACTGGGGGAACATACTGAAGAAATTATAAACATACATTAAAAGATAATGGATCAGATGGTGATGAATGGTACAATGCAAGAAATCAAAAATACTAGAAGCACATAACAGCATATTTGAGCAGACAGAGGAAAGAATCAGTGATGTCTAAGAGTACATCTGAAATCAGACAAATATAGGACACATAGATAAAAAGATAGAAAAAATCCAGCAGGGACTTAGGGATTTGCATGACAACATGAAACACAGAGAGATATGCATTATAGGTATCCCAGATGGAGAAGAGAAAGGAACAGGGGCAGAAGGAATGATGGAGGAAATAGTGGATGAAAATTTCCACCTCTTTTGTGGGACATGGCCATACAAGCCCAGGAAGTACAGTGCACCTCAAACAGTATAAGTCCTAACAGGCCTACTCCAAGATATATACTTTTCAAATATTCCAATCTTCAAGACAATGAGATAATACTGAAAGCAGCAAGAGAAAATAAATCCATCACACACAAGGGAAGCTCTATAAGATAAAGTGCTGATTTTCTCATCTGAAATCATAGAGGGAAGAAGGCAGTGGTATGACATAGTTTAGGTGCTAAAAGAAAAAAAAAAAAAGAAACTTCCGGTCAAAAATTCTGTTTCCAACAAAGCTGGCATAAAAAAAAATGGGAGAGAATTTAAAATATTCCCAATTAAATAGAAATTAAGAAAGAAACCTGCCCTTCAAGAAATAGTAAAGGAATTTCTACAGATTGATAGGAAAGAAAATAGGAAAGAAAGGGTTGCAGGAGAGTGTAGGAATGAAGATTACTTGGTAAGAATAACTAAAAAGATAAAAAGAATAAAAAATATGTAATATGTAAATCTAAAGAATATATGGCTAATGTAATGCCTTGACAGTAACAACATTGAATTTTAATGGATTAAACTTACTAATCAATAGACATAGATTGGCAGAATGGATAAGGAAATATGAACCATCTATATGCTGCCTACATGAAATTCACCTTAGACCCAGGGATGCAAGGAGGTTGCAAATAAATGGTTCAAAAACAATTTTACATACAAACAATAACCAAAAAAGGTGAGAGTAGATATAATAATATTGGACAAGATAGACTTTAAAACTATTGTAAGAGACTAAGAAGGATACTATATATTTAAAAGGGGTAATATATCAAGAAGAAAGAACAATCATAAACATTTATGCACCTAACCAAGGTGCCTCAAAATACATGAGGCAAACATTGGAAAAACTAAGTGGAGAAATAGATGTCTCTACAATTATAGTGGGGGGATTTAATAAACCATTATCACCATTAGACAGAACATCTCAACAGAGGATCAATAAAAAACAGAGACCGAGAAGAACTAGACCTAATAGACATATGGAGAACATTACATCCAATACATCAGGATATACGTTCTTCTAAAGTGCACATAGATCATTCACTGGTATGTACCACATGATAGGCCAAAGAACAACTCTCAATGAATTCAGAAAGATTGATATTATGCAAATTAATTTCCCTGACCACAATGGAATGAGGCTGGAAATCAATAAGGAGCAGAGAAACAGATTAGGCACAAAAATATAGAAGTTTAGCAACACATTTTTAGACAATCAGTGGGTCAAGGAGGAAATTGCAAAAGAATCACTAACTACCTTTATATGAATGAAAATGACAACACTATGTATCAAAACCTATGGGATGCAACAAAATCAGTGCTGAGAGGGAAATTTATAAACATAAATGCTTATGTTAAAAAAAGAAGAAAGAGCTAAAATCGAAGACCTAACTACACACCTGGAGGAATTAGAAAAAGAACAACAAACTAACTCCAAATGAAGTAGAAAGAAGGAAATAAAGATTAGAGCAAAACCAAATGAAATAAAAAATCAAAAGGCAGTAGAAAAAACATACAAAACCAAAAGCTAATTCTTTGACAGATTGATAAAATTGACAAACTCTTAGCTAGACTAACAGAAAAAACAGAGGAGATGCAAATACATAAAATAAGAAACGAGGAAGGGGATATCTCCATTGACTCCACTGAAATAAAGAGACTATTTTGGAGAAGGAGGCAAGATGGCATCAGTTTAGGAGGGCACTCACTAACTCACTCTCTGAGGACAGCTGATTGTGGACAGGATCCTGCCTGAGGGGTCTGTGCTGGGTGCGCATGGAACGAGAACCATGGGGACATCGATCTGGAGGGAGCTGGAAAGTGAGGTGGATTGCTCAGGAAAGATTCGTGAGTTTTTCCCATGCCTGTGGTAGCAGACACAGACAGCTGAGCCCCACTCTCAGGGGAAAAGGTGTGACTCCCGCCGGCAACCCAGTGAGAGGGAGCATTCTCCGAGAGTGGGAGTGTTCTGGCAGAGGGTCGAGAGTCGTTTCCTCTCTGTGGATTTGGCTGCCTGGATCCCCTTGCAGCTTTGGGGAACAAGATAGCTAGCTTAAAGTGGCACCAGGCTGAGGGGAGTGGTGACCTTGCTGAGGAAGATTGATTTACCTAATTGCCCAGGGATATACCCCAACTCCCACTGGCAACTCAGTGAGAGGGAGCATTCTCCGAGAGTGGGAGGGTTCTGACAGAAGGTAGAGAGGGGTTTCCTTTCTGTGGGTTTGGTTGCCTGGACCCCCTCATAGCTTTGGGGTGCAAATAAGCTGGTTTTAAGCTGCACCAGGTTGAGGGGAGAGGTAAATATGCTGAGGAAGCCTGATTTACCTAACAACCCAGTGATACCGAGTCTTGGCTCCAGAGCGGGCGGAGTCAGCCAATTTTATCATTCTGCACTGACAAGTGTCAGAGCTTCAGCTCTCCTGGAAAGCCCAGGAAGAGGAAGTCCTTGATTACTTTCCATGAGTCTATTTAGGGTCCCCTCAGTGAAAGAGGAGGTCTAGAAGAGGCCTTCCTTTGGGTCCCTTATTTCGCCAAAAAAAAAAAAAAAAAAAAAAAAGTAGACAGTCACTTTAAAAAATAAAAGAAGAAATTTTTAAAAACATAGTTTAATTGCTAAAATCTGCCTCAAAACCTGCAGATAGAACCTTGCAGGGCAATTGATTGATAAACACAAGCAGGCTGAGAAGTTCCACAAGAGCCCAAGACGGAACACTTTTCTTCCTTAGACTGCTTGCTTGTGTGGTTGTTTGGTTTTTCTTTGTTTATTTGTTGTCTCTTGCTTCTTTTCTTTCCTCTTTCCTCCCCCCACTTCTTTTTTTTTTTTTTATTTTTTTTATTTTTTTTAATTTAGGTGCTGCTTGCTTGTCTCTTTTTGCTGTGCTGCTTTTTCTGTGATTTCCCATTCTCTTTCTATATCGACCTTGTCTCCTTGATCTTTCTGCTTTCTGCTTTCTGTTGTGGTTCTTACATACCACTTTTTTCATTAGCCTACAAGTTAAGTGTGTCAATTTCTATTCTATCTATTCTGTTTTCTTTGATTTTTATTATTATTAACTTTTCCCTTTCAGAAAGAGAAGAGAAAGTTGTGAGCCATCACCCATGTGGGCGTAACGTATGGTAAAGTGATAGAGTATAGTTGTGCATCGAAGGGATAGGACAGGAGGGTAGTGATATATTGGGTTGGGTGGTGCAGGGTTGATAGTTGGGTAGATTGGGAAGGGTGGGTTAGAATACCCGGGATACTGAGGGGAGAGATGGGACAGGGACCAGGTGAACACTTGGGATTTGTGGGTATGAGGTTGAAAGTACAGAGGTGGGAATGATCTTATGGCAATATGACAAGGAAGTGTCACTACTTTAGGGTTTGGCTGTGGGGCACTTGGGACAGGGCTCATCTGGAGCAGGCTTCTAGGGAGTATATGAGTGTTCATCCTGTCATAATGTGTTGTATCAATGGGTAGAGACGCACACAATGAGAGGGAAGTAGATGGACTTCCAACTTTAGGAGGACCGATTTGCTCAGAAATAGACAGGTGAGCATTTCCTAAGAGCAAGTACGCTTCCTAATAGTGGAGGACAAACCAGTGTATCATGACCTCTTGTTGCATGTAACTATGAATCTTGTCATCCAATGAGTCAAGATAGGGGTTTGTCATGGGCCCTGGGTGGGTGTGGAGGGAGGAACAGAGCAGATCTAACAGGGGGTTACAGTGATGGACACAGGGCATGGTAAATATCTTCAAAGTTTATAAAAGTGCAAACCATACTGTAAACCATTGACCATGTTTTGTAGCTATGTTTCACTATCTGTATAACAGTTATAACAATGTTACAATCCACATACAAAAAGGTTTTAATATGGGGTGAGGAAAGGGGGAGGGGGTTGGTTATCTGAGAGTGTTTTGTATTCTGTGTGTCACTTTGCTGTGATGTAAAACTTATTTGAAAATTAAATGAAAAATACTGCGACACTAGAGACTGAGAAGGGGAAGGTGCTGCAGTATAGACTAGACACCAGATATTGCAGTGATAAAAGGCAAAATGTAAAAAAAAAATTTTTTTTAATTTTTGTTTTTTTTGTTTTTTGTGTTTTTGTTTTTAACACTGTCATGGCTTTATTCAAAACACAGTTGCACAA
>JAKSZT010040477.1:902999-925644 GCA_026826555.1 Tolypeutes matacus
GTGGTGGGCCATATTTTTCACTTTAAAATCCCAAAGCATTACATTTTAAAATAAAAAAATAAAGATTACTATACTCAGTAATTTAAATGTGTCCCAGTATTTAAACATAACTTAATTTGCTGACACTAATTTTAAAAACATTTATAAATATTCAAAACAAAGGAGAAAAATTTTAGATAGCTGAGTGGGGCCTCCTTGACAAAAACAGAGATGTACTTATCTACTCATTATACTTTATTTAGTAGCCATACAAGGAACATATACAAGAACACTCACACTTATCCCATCCCAAATGCTCTTCTATTTTTACTGGACATCCATTGGAAAACAAATTTTAATTTCAATATCAATTTAGCTTCAAATAATTTTCCAACTGCCTGCTATATTCCAATACAATGCTGTAATATCTGGTATATAGGAAGAATAATTGAAAATTAAAAATACTCTGCAAAGTAGTATCCAAATCATTCAGGAAGCCAATTTTAAAATATTGACTAGAATGTCTTATTAATTATCAACAGGCAATTTTTCTGACTTTTGAAGAGCAATGAAGCTACTTCCAAAAGCCTCCCTTGCTTCTTTTTCTTCAGGATGTATATAGTTTATACATGTTGTCAACCAAGAGAAATTTACATTAAGTAGACCCTGTTGCGTAAAACTGTATGGATAATATTTCTATCTGAGAAAATATTCAATTTCTTTCACTTGGTTGATTAAAACTGAAACAAGGTCTGAAAAAGTGGTTGTGGTATAAGACTAAAGGTTTTCCTGGTATCCACAAGATCTCCCCCCCGCCCCCTGCCCTTTTTTTTTTTTTTTTTTTTTTTTGAGATAGATGGAGGGAAGTGAAATAAGAAAGGAAGGTGATCATAAAAGAATTGCCGAGAGGAAAAACATACACACCTAAAAAAAAAAAAAAAAAAAACCTGACATGTCATGATCTGCAGCTTGAAGAAAAAAGGGCTCACCTGCTTGTCTCTGAACTTAGTATAAGTAATTTTTCTTTAAAAAATAAAATCTTATCAGTTACCTGGCTGAAAAGAGGTTTCAGAAGCCTCCATAAAATCCATGAATTCTATTGCTGAACAGAATCTTTACGATTCTGCTTCTCCTTATCAAGTTACACACATGTGACAAAAAGTACCCAAATACTCTTAGCCAAAAAAAAAAAAAGTCATTATCTTTGAACTAAAGGTTTCTGGGTCACCTCTAAAAAAACAAACAACTTATCATTCAAGAGACTATTGCCATTTCATATTAAAGCCTACTGTGATTTCAATTAGTTTATAAATAACTTTAAAACCTAAAGAATGAAACGCACCATACTAAACCTGTGTAAAAGCTAACATGTTTCAATTATGGGCTAAAAATAACTAATACAATGAACTTGAATTAGAAAAATTAAGATTCCAAATAATTACTAGGGAATTTCACAATGGGGTCAATGAAAATTTTTCTCTACACACAATAGGATCATAAACAAACTAATTTTATTTGGAATGATAAAAAGGCAAAATAGTAAAACCACACTTTTCCTATAAAAAGTTACACGTTGTCTTTGGTAGGGTACAATAGTACATGAAGAAACAAAGAAGATGTGATCGCTCTATTGCAAACCCAAGAACATTAGGGAATCTAGTCTTAGAATGATCTAGTCATCTTCTTCCTCTTCATCATCTTCAGCATCTCATTCCTCTTCTCCCCTCGAAGAACTTCTTCTTACTCCTCATCTCCTTCTTCAACATAGTCATCATCATCTTCTTCATCCTGAATTTCTTCTTTCATTAAGTATGAGAGGCCCACTTCTTATCCCTCTCCCAATTCTGAGCCTGCCTCATCTTCATCCTCATCTTCTTCGTCCTCATCTTCCTCCTCCTCTTCTTCATACCCTTCAGGAGAACCAGCCTCATCTTCCTCTTCATTTTCATCATCTTCATCTCCATCCTCATCATCTTCATCTTCAGAGTCTGGAACTTCGTTGTTCTCCTGATCAAATCTGTCTAAGTCTGTGATTTGCTGTAGTAGTTCAAAAATACTTTCTCTATAATCTTCCAGGTTTGTGATCTCACAGTTAAACAAGTCAAGACTTTTCAAATTTTTAAGGTTTTGCAGAGCTTCTCCTGTGCTGAGATCTTTGATTTTATTTCCACTCAATTTGAGGTAGGTAAGATGTGGACATTTCTCAGCCAGGACTTCCAAGCCTCCAGAAATTATATTGTCACTAAGTTCCAACTTTCGAAGTTTGTTTAAGCTGGGAAGCCGAGCCAGTGAACTTAGTTCCACATTAGCCATATTCAGAAACTCTAGTTCTTTAAAGGTATCATTCAGGCCCTAAATTTCCCCACTGACACACTGGCAATTATCAAGGAATAACTCTGTTACCTCTTCCGGAGCTCTGTTTCTTAACTCCAGGTTAATCCTCTTCTTCATCTCCATGTCCTCCTCCTCCTCTTCTGCCTCTACTCCTCCCTTCCCTTTTCCTGTCTTTCCCACTACCCCCAACCCTAAAATTTAAAACGATTTGGAAATGAATGAAAAGAAACGCAAATAGGACGCCCACCACCAACAGATAGGTGCTGGGAAGAAAGGAGAGAATAGCAAATGGAGTCCAAGGAGTTGGGACTCTAACTCAGCTGCCCCTACCTCCTTGTCCACACACTCACGTGCGTGCACACAAGCACACACACACATCCGCAGTTCCTTCCCCTTCAATCTTTTTTAATTTTTAATATTATTTTTTTCTCATTTTTTTGAATAACCCAATCCTTTAATTTTATTTTAGTTTTAGTTTTTTAATGTTTTCATGTATTTTTATCTCTTACATTTAAACATCATTATTATTTCATTTTCCTATTAATTGTATTTGGCTATTGCATTGGCTTCATCTTTGAAGAATCTTTGGATCTCAGAAGGGTTACAACTGGGGCGGGAGAGGATTGTTGGTGGGGGGTGTCAGGGATGGGGGGGTGCATGGGAGGAAGCTCTGCTGAACACACATAAAAGGTATATAAAATTGTTCAAATGCTCACAGGGCATGGTCACAGTGGGTGGAGGACCACTCAATAAATGAGAGATTACTGAATTCCCACCCTGGAGCGCTCTGCCATATTCTCCAAGGGAGTAACAATAGTCCCCCAAGTGCAGGGGCAGTGTCTGGGAAAGGAGAATGATCCACTGATGGTCTCTTCTTGTTGATGACTAGCCTTATGAGTCTTTGCTCTTGAAATTGAAACTTAGCCTATTGTTATGGGGTACCTAAGGGTTGCCTCCTGAGAGCCTCCTTGTTGCTCAAATGTGGCCTCTCTCTAAGCCAAACTCAGCATATGAATGCATAACCTTCCTTCCAGCATGGGACATGACTCCTGGGGATGATCCTCCCTGGCAACGAGGGATTACTACCAAGTGCCAACAGGCAATATGACTGGAAAAAGACCTTGAACAAAAGGGGGAAAAGGTAAAGACAAATGACTTCATATGGCTAAGAGACTTCAAAGTGAGTCGGGAGGTCATCCCAGAGGTAACGCTTATGCACATCTCAATAGGACCTCATAAGCTTCCAATGTGGATATCACCCCAAACAGATGGGCTCCTGAGGGCTCTGCAGACACCCAGGTCATATATCAGGGCAGATAGCCCCTGAGTTTCATTGCCTATCAGTGGGCCATACTTTAGAATCCTTGCTCCTGAGAGTGATAGTGATGGACCCAAATATGTCTGCCCTGCACATGGTCCATCTGTCCCTTCTGTTCAAACCTATATGTGGTGCTGGAGTTTGTAGATGTACTTCCAGAGATCGGAGTCTTTGGGCTGTCTATGTGCCAGCTGGGCCTGAAATATTGGTGGAGCTGCAAATCCTATTCTACAGCTCAATGGATTCATCCTGGACAGCTGGTAGGGAGATGATGATGGACAATGACCATCCCAGGGAATGGAGAGAGTCTGCAGCTGCAGGCAAGAATATTCCATCCATCTTATCCATGGGATATAAACCCATCTCAATTGGAGGTGGAGTGGACATCACCATCTCAGACTTCTCAGGATTGGGGTAAGAGCTATGGACTAGAGTGGACTTACTGGTATTCTCTTAAAGACATATTGTTATTCACACCATGGAAGTAATTACAACATTAATGTGAAACCAGTGAACATCTGATCCTTTGGGGCCAGGAAGTAGGAAAAGCAGTTGTAATACAGGGGCTTTTTTGGGACATGGGAATTATCCTCAGTGACATTGCAATGATGGATATAGGCCATTTTATATCATCATATAAAGTGCAGAAATGTGTGGGAGAGAGTGTGTTCTACAATGTGAACTATGGTCCATGCTTAGTGGCAAAACCCCAAGTTGTGGATATATATTGCAGGTTATGTGCCACTCTAATGAAGGATGTTTATGTGGGAGGTTGTGAGAGGAGTGGGAGGTGTGGCATATGAGAATCCCTATAATATTTGTGTAACATTTATGTAATCTAAGTATCTTTTAAAAAATAAAAAAATTATTAAAGAAAATAAAGTATAATATGTAGTTACAGTGATAAAAAACAGCATGGTACTGGCATAAAGATAATATGATCAATGGAACTTAATAGATACTTCAGAAATAGACCCTCACATCTACAGCCAGATGATTTTTGACAAGGTGATCAAGCCGTCCCAGCTAAGCTAAAACAGTCTATATAACAAATGGTGCTGGGAGAACTGGATAGCCATATCCAAAAGAAAGAAAGAAGCCCCCTACCTCACACCTTATACAAAAATTAACTCAGAATAGATCAAGGACCTAAATATAAAAGCAACAGTTGTAAAACTGCTAGAAGAAAATGTATGAAAATATCTTCAATATCTCCTGCTATGCATCCTTTGTTAAACCTTACACCCACATCACCAGCATCAAAGGAAAAATAAATAAATAAAAGGAACCTCCTCAAAATTAAACACCTTTGCACATCAGAGGTCTTTACCAAGAGGGTGAGAAGTCAGCCAACTCAATGGGAGAAAATATTTGATAATCACATTTGCAACAAGTGTTTAATATTCATGATATATAAAGTGATTATACAGCTCAGCAATAAAAAGACAAACTCCTTGCTTAAAAAATGAGCAAAAGACAATTGAAATATAAATAGCAAAGAAACACATGAAAAAAATTTCAACATCACTAACCATTAGGGAAATGCAAATAAAAATTATGAGATATCATTTCACTGCTATTAGACTGGCCACTATTAAAAAGTCA
Organism: Tolypeutes matacus; assembly: GCA_026826555.1. Taxonomy (NCBI): domain Eukaryota; kingdom Metazoa; phylum Chordata; class Mammalia; order Cingulata; family Chlamyphoridae; genus Tolypeutes; species Tolypeutes matacus. The sequence continues at coordinate 908,236 of JAKSZT010040477.1, forward strand.
GAAAAGTGTAAATGTTGGAGATGTTGTGGAGAGATAGAATGCTAATTCGTTGTTGTTGGGAAAGTAGAATGGTAAAGCCACTGTGGAAGACTGTTTGGCAGTTCCTAAGGAAGTTGAATATAGACTTGTCATGGGACCCAGCAATACCATTACTATGTATATACCCAGAAAAAATGAGAAGAGTGACACGAATAGACATCTGAACACCGATGTTCATAGAGGCATTAGTCATGATTGCTAAAAGTTGCAAACAACCCAGGTGTCCATCAACTGATGAAAGAATAAATTTAGGTGTATACATATGATGGAATATTATGCAGTGGTAAGAAGAAATGAAGAAGTGAAGCATGTGACCAAATGGATGAGCATGGAGGACATTGTGCTGACTGAAACAAGCCAAACACAAAAGGACAAATACTGTATAATTGCCCTATTATGAACTAATATATTATGTAAACTCATGGAATTAGTAATTAGAATATAGGTCACCAGAATGAGGGTAGCAAATGGAAAACTGAACGTTAGTCTGTGTAGAATTGAGTAAAAGGTTGTCTGTAAATCTTTGGAAATGAATGGTAATGGTGAGAGCACATCATGATGTTTGTGACTAGCAGAGCTATTATATGGGTAAGACATTAGGAAAAAGGGAAAATCTAAAGACATGCTTATTACTAGAGGGAAAGCTAAAATATCTAACATGGGACTGTATAACATAATGAAACCTCATGTAAAATACAAATCTGGGTGAAATTACATATATATAAGACTGTTTTTACCTGATAGAAATACAAATAAACTGAAGAGAGGAAAACAGAATAGAAGCTATGCATAGCAGGGAAGTCATGAAGAGATTGAAAGGGATGAGGTTTGTTTGTTTGGTTGGTTTTTGTTTATTATTATTATTGGAGTTATGGATTTGCTCTAAAATGATTTAAGTGATGAATGCACAGCTATGTGATTATGCCAAATGCCATTGATTTTAACACTTTGGATGGATTTATGCTGTCTTAATACGTAACAATAAATTTGATTTGTTAAAAAAATCTGTACAACTTATACAAATATTTTAATGGACTAGACCCATCCCCAAAGAAAGGAGTATCTTCAACTGCTATCAAAACAATTCCATTGCTCTGCTGCATAATATCTGTCCCTTTTCAGCCTGAAATATAGTGGAAATCATCCCAAATCCCTCAAAACTGAAAAATGAACAAAAATAAAGGGGGATTGTAAAGGGAGATTGTAACCACTACTAAAACAGATTGGTTGTAATTATCATCTTGTTTTGGCTGAATAACTTGTACCATTGATATAAAAATAATTTTTAAAAAATATTTTAAAACACTAAAATATATATGTCAAAAATTCATTTAATTCAGTTTTTGCACTTCCACTACTATTAATGTGGTTCAGACCAACATGCGTTCTCGCCAAGATTACTATTGTGAAGATATCAAGTTCTCTATGGCTTTCAAGCAGGTGGAGACATGTTCACTTTGAAACATTTCAAACTATCGACACTTGGGGAATGCTGGGGTCAGCTAAAGGGAAGAGTGATGGTGACATGTACAGACATTTATCTTTTTGGTGTCCAGTGGGGAAAATTTACATGCCCACAATTGGCAATGGTAAGTTTTGTGGATATGGCAATCCACAACCCTTCATGCACATCAGCAGAGGCCAGCATAAATGTGAAGCACTGATGGCTTGGTTGACTGTCATTGCTGTGTAAATCCACAGGTCTTTCATACGATGCTGGTGGGATTAGAGGTGAAGGTAGGGAGGACACCCACTAATAATGGATGAATTTCTGGACAGACAACTGGAATAGAGGATCAAAACAGATTAAATCTGATGTATTGAAATAAAGTCAATGTGCTCCAGGAGGGTAAATTAAAATTTCTATATATTCCACTTGGGGTGGAGTGGGAAAATAAGTATAGATACTGACTCAATAATCAAAACCTCCCAACAAAGTAGTCCATAACCAGATAGTTTCACTGATGAATTCTATCATGCATTTAAAGAAGAATTAACATCAATCATTTTCAACCATTTTCCAAAAATTCAGGAGGAGAGAACAATTACTACTTCCTTCTATGAAGTCTGTATAACTCTGGTCCCATTACCTGCTAAAGACATTATAAGCAAAAAAAAAAAAAAAAAAAAAAGATACCAATTTACCTCTTGAATATAGGTATAAAAATAAAAAGAGAAAAAAATCCTCATGAAAATACTAGCAAACTGATTCCAATAGCAGTGTAAAAAGATTGTACACCATGACCACATGGTACTTAACCCAGGAACTCAAGTTTGGTTCAAAATATGAAAATCATTTAAGGTAATATTTTAAATAAATAGATTGATGGGAAAGAGTCAAGTGTCTCTCCATGCTTGCAGAAGGCCTTAAACAAAGGTAGCAACTTTTCTTGATGAAAATGCTAAGAAAAATGGAAATAGAAAGGAACTTTCTCAACATGAAAAAGGTTGCTTATGAAAATCCACTGTTAACGGCATGCTCAATCATGAAATATTTTAAAGATGTTTCCTAAAGACCAGGAATGAAACAAGTATGCCTGCTTCAAAGCTTTTATTTAATTAATAGAAATTCATGCCAGAGCAGTTATGCAATAAAATAAACACTATCTCATTTGGAAAGAAGGAAATTATATATATTTGCAAATGACCTGATTTTATATATAAAAACTCCAAAGGAATCCACAAGAAAAATATTAGGACTAATAAATGAGTTCAACAAAGTAGGAGAGTACATATCAACACAAATATCAGTTGTGATTCTATACACTAGCAAAGAACAATTTGAAGAGGAAATTAATATAAGATTTCAATTTACAATGGCATCTGAATTATCCTGGAATAAATTTAAACAAAGATAAAGAAGACATATATAATGAAAGTTATAAATAACTGGTGATAGAAATGAAAGAATACCTAAGTAAATGGCAAGACATATCATGTTCATAGTTTGGAAGAGTTAAGACTGCTTTTGTCAATATTACCCAAAAACAATACACAAATTCAATACACTTCTTATCAAAATTTAGCAGCTTTTTATGCAGAAATAAAAAAACTGATTCTCAAATTTATATAGAACTGCAAGAGACCATGTATAGCCAAAAACAATGCTTAAAAAGCATGGTTAGAAAACTGACACTTTCTGATTTCAAACTGAACTACAAACTGCTAGTAATCAGAGCAGTGTGGTACTGAAACAGATGGAGATTAAAAGATCAAAGGAACAGAAGTGGAAGTCCAGAAATAGATCCACACATTGATAGCCAATTAATTTTCAACAAAGGACTTATGTACATGCATGGGAAGGAATAGTCAGGTCAACAAATAGAATGGGAAAATTAGATATTCACATGTAGAAAAATAAAGTTAGATCCCTACCAATTAACAAATTCATGGAGTCAGAAAGCATATTACGGTTTCCCTGGGGAATGGGAAGAGAAGAAAGGGAGAGTTCTTTTTTGTAAAAATTAATATATACATATAATAGACACAATGGAGCTGTTGAAGATTCAAGATATGAAATTTTAAAACCTGGCTATTTATATTTCAGAAAGACGTGTAAAGTTACAGAGAAATATTTATTTTTTTGTGAAAATGATAAATCATTCAGATCTTTTAATTTTCATACTATGTTGAATGTATCAGTAAAAAAATTTTCATTGTTAGATATTTAAATATGATATACTTATAACAAATGTATAATCATAAACAGAAAGCTAAGAAGTTAATTTACATATAAATTTTGAAAACTGTTATGAATGCAGGTACATATTAATTCTCCTTTCTAACTGGTTGACTTTACCATACTCTTATCAGGTAAAACAGACAAATTAAAATTTAAAATATATGATCTTTTAAAAAATGGAAAAGCACAGAACTGTTCAGGGAGGTGTCTTTGCTGGGTTAATAAACATGGTGCCCTTACCATTTGGTTTCCTGTCTGTGCTCCACCAGAATGTAGAAGTCAAGGGACCACTAGGGCTTCCAAGGTGGGAAGCAGAGTTGAAAAACGTGGAGACTCATTCTGGAGAGGCAAAAATAAATATCCAACATCATAGGGAAAAAAAGAAAGCTTTCCCTAAAAGGCATCAGATTCAGATTGTAGGTAGGCGGTGCTAGTATGTCCTATTGTCCATTTGATTTACTTCTGGCTAAAAGGATGGGAACGGTTTTGCCATATGTCTTATCCAGGCCAAAGCAGTCAAGAAAGCCTGTCACAGCTGCATTTTGGTTCATTATCTTGCTAAATGGAGAAGATATTGCATGGGATTTATGGACTCAAGGAATAAACCGCTGTATAGCAAATGAAAGAGTTACAAAATGAAGAAACCTTGGATCTCGGTCTTTGGCTTGAAGGAGGGCTGCTCCTAACAGTAACCATATTTTTGTGACCGGGTTTTAGTACTCTATTCTGTCCTATTATCTGTTATACTATGTCTGTTCTACTGTTTACTTATTACAGCTAGCCAAAGCATTTAAAATTAATTATTTTATCTTTTGCTTTTTGTATCAATTATGAAGAACATAAAATGTGCCCATTCTTTATATCAATACACTGGACTATGAGTTTCTTTGACCCTCCATTTAGAAGTGGACTACTATGGAGCCTTTATGAACAATTTGCACCAATTTTGATTGTTAATCAAATGTTTTCATTAAAACTTCTGAGAAATTTACTTGCATTTTTGTTTCAGTATAAATATTTGCTAAGACATGCTGGTTATGAGGTAAAATTTTTAAATGAGAGGCGAGTTCATAGATTCAGTTTACTTTGCTATAGAATTAGAGTAATAAACTGATTTTACTCTAATATTAAATATTTATTTTCAGCATTACTAAATCTATTTACTTCATTAATAGAAGTAGGATATAACAGCCATCATTTCAGACTGTATATTCAAGGAAAAAATGACAAATATTGACTAATCAGATTATAGTGGTCCACATGGGCTTTGATTTCCAGGGGAGGCTCTGAAAGCGGTCATACCCTTCTATAATTGAAGTCTAGGGACTGTACTCTCTGTAGAGGTAAAGTATTTAAGGTTCATTAAACAATGAGTTTTAAAGATCTTTGGAAATGTGAAAAGGGTTGATTTACTGTAATTTAAGCCAGGGATTATTGGAGTGTGCAAGAGAGAAATAGATTATTGAATTTTTAAACATTCAAGTAATATTTTCTGCAAAATATTTTTGAAAGCTATAATGTGCTTAGTATTTTTTAATGTAACAAATGCTAGACATCAAGTATAAACCCTCACTATGGTAAATGATCATCTAAAATACCTATTTAGTTTCAGAAAGTATGATTTGTTTATACCAAAAGTGCTTATACTAAAAACAACTAAAAATAGGCGAAAATATCATAATAAAAAAAAAGACATCAAAAGAGTGTGAGGAAAGAAGACAGTATTTCAAGCTTTCAAGACTGGGAGTCAAGGAGAACTTTTTGTAGTACAAATAAAAATGTGCCCTTCTTTGGATTTTTTTTTTTTTTAATTTGAGATAAAATTACTATTGGTAACTGTCTGCATAGTATGATATTCTAAAGATGGAGTATGATAAAGAAGGCTAGAGACAATAATAAGTATCCATTTGCAGTGATGGAAGAATTGTTTGTATTCCATCCTGTCATCTCCTTACTCCATTGTCACTGCCTTGTTTTTACCCAGGCTCCCCTTGACAACTGCAGATAATGTGCTCTAGTCTCCATGCTTGCATATTTAACCCTTCTAATCCATCAGTTCATTCAGGACCTAAATGATCTTCTTAAATGGAAAATTGATTCATAGATATCATGTACCTCCACCCCACAGCTTAAACCATTTTGATACCTCTGATATTTGCCTGATAAAATATTAATCTGGTTCATTTTTTACAGTAAACCCTATCCCATAAGAATACACTCCATCTTTGACTATCCTTAACCATGGTGGGCTGGATATTTCACACAGTTGAATCTCTGTTCATTGTAAGGGAACATATCCCATCCATTTCTAAAATGGCACATAGCTGTGAAGATTTTATTGAGCACAGAAGAGTTTGCCATGAAATTTAGCAATTGGTAAGTATTTTTTTCTCCTATGTCCTCTACTGACTGTGAAACTATAGGAAGTCAGTAAACTATTATAAAATTCAGTTGTCTTGTTGATAATATAGAAAACATTTCTTGATAAAAGTTTTGTATTGAAGTTAATCATCCCTGCATGAACATACATAAGAAATAAGTGTATAATGAATGTTGGGAACTTAGAAAGCAAATATGCACATCACCATAAAGGGCTCCCATACATTACCCTACTACCAATACCTTGCATTTTTGTGAAACAATTGTTACAAACTAAAAATGTACATAGTCAAAATGGTACTCCTAACTATAGCCAATATCTTACATCTGGTGTATTTTCCCCCAACCCACCCTATTATTAACACCCTGTATAATATTATATACTTGTTATAGTTCATGAGGGTACATTCTCCTATTTGTTCTGTTAACCACAGTCCATTTTCCACCACAGGATTCATTGTGTTATACAGTCTTATACTTTGCATACCCATTCAAAGTGTACATTGAGTTGCCCTCATATTTATCATTGAGTTGTGCTGTCATCACCCCAGTCAGTTTTAGAACATTTTCTTTACAAGGAACAATCTCATACCCCTTTATAATCCCTATTTTTGTCCCTTAGAATTGTATATATTATTTGACATTGCTGCAAAGATATTTAAAAATTACTATTAACTCTAATCCATAAATTACATTTGTTGTAATTTTCTTGTAAATCACCATATTCTTAACACTTTGTAAAAGATGAACATTCTTATACTTAAACTATTAACACTTTTTAAGTTGATCTCTATGAGGTTGGATGATGATAGGGAAAAATAATAAAGCACAACATCCATTCATATAATTGCTACTGTGAAGAAAGTGTAAGTGAAGATTGGTGGAAATGTGTCACATATGCATCATGTACATTGCCTATGGTATCCATTTGAAAACAGGTTTGTGAATTAGTAAATGAGAACATTTTTTCTCTGGACATTCCAGATAAGACAAAATAACCATCTTGAAGTGGAGAAATCAGACTTTCACTGTGAATTCATCTTGCTGGGAATCTTTGATCACAGCCCTATCCACACCTTCTTCTTCTCTCTGATCTTGGGCATCTTCACTGTGGCCTTCATGGGAAACACTGTCATGGTTCTCCTCATCTACCTGGACACACAGCTGCACATCCCCATGTACTTCCTCCTCAGCCAACTGTCCCTCTTAGACCTCATGCTTCTCTGCACCACAGTACCCAAGATGGCCTTCAACCACTTGTCTGTCAAGAAATCTATCTCTCTAGCAGTTTGTGGAACCCAGATATTCTTTTGCGTGTCCCTGCTTGGGGCTGAATGTTTTCTATTGGCTGTCATGGCTTATGACCGCTATGTGGCTATATGCCACCCTCTACAATACACCATCCTCATGAATCAGAAACTTTGTGTACTCATGACTGCTGCTTCCTGGATCCTAGGGCCTCTTGATGGTATCATTGTGCTTGCAGCTGCCCTGTCATTCTCTTATTGCCGACCTCTGGAAATTCATCATTTTTTCTGTGATGTTGCTGCCCTTCTACCTCTATCTGCACAGAAACCACTTTCTTTGAAAGACTGATTTTTAATCTGCTCTGTGGTGATGCTCATCTTCCCAGTCTCAGTTATTATCGTTTCCTATTCCTATGTCCTTAGAGCTATCATTTGCATGGGCTCTGGGGAAAGCTGGCACAAGGCCTTCACCACTTGCTCCTCCCACCTGGCTGTGGTTGGAATATACTATGGAGCTGCCATGTTCATGTACATGAGACCAGCCTCAAACCATAACCCTGACCACGACAAGATGGTGTCAGTCTTCTATGCCATCCTCACCCCCGCGTTGAACACCCTCATTTATAAACTCCTAAACAAAGAAGTATCCAGGGGCCTTAAAAAGATATTGGGGACAGGGAAGTTATTGTAACTCAAATATCTTCTTAGTACATGCTTTGATCAACACTCCCACAAGGAAACTGGCAACATTCTCTTCCTACCAGTTTGTTTTTCCTTTACTTTTTTCCAATTTAAATTATGATTATTTATGGTAATATTATTGAAACATCATGAGTTAAGTGAGCTGGATTTGAAAATCAGTATAGGCTGCTTCACTTTTATGAAATTTTTTACATCATTTATTGTTATCTATGGATATTACCTGATATTAGAATGCTTGCCTTTCAAACAAGGTTTAAGAATAACTGTTCTTTGCTGCCTCATAGAGCAATGTTTGTAGTTGTTCCATAGTTTTTGATGAGGTGTCTCTTTGTTAACTGATTATTTACCTACCAGTACTTTTCCTCAGTTTCATTTCTCTTTACTTCTGGATTTTAACTCTTTTATTCCTGACTCTTCTCAAATTAATTCCCGAGTCCTAAGATGTGGGAAGTTAAGTATCAACACATTCTTTTGCACCAAATCTTATGTTTATAAAATAGCTCTTAGAAATTCCTATTTTTATATTTCTATGAAAAGCAGATATTTTAATAAGTCTAGATAATCAACTTCTTTGGTTTGGTTTCACAATCTTCATCTTCATCATGTGTGGCTTTTAATGAACCCATTTGAAGAAATGAGAGAACTATCAGTTCCTGGAATTATTAATCATAACTTTATATAACTGATAAAATGATTCATCATAAATTCTCCCACAAAATTATTTATCCATTAGACTAGAACAGGCAAAGTTTTACCTGAAGAGTTTGTGGTCCCCAAATCTGTCGACAACATTTGTTTTAAGGCATCAAAGATCCCAACACTTTGATGAACAATTTGGTGTAACCAAAATGTTATCTTTGTTTGCACTTTGCATTTTTAAATCCTCTATATCCTTGAAATTTAAAGTTAAAGATTTCCAGCTTCTTAGATGCTGCCTTTATTTCTCTATAGATAATTTTACTGCAAAAATATTTATTTTTAATATTTTATGACTGAACTACTGTTTTTTTTTTTTAAACTAAAACTGGATTTTATCTTTTAAGGATATGTACTATTGATTGTAATCTGTTGCATCCTATTGAACACTACTGATAATGCAGGAATTTCTTCTGCCATTTTGCTATTAATTCCTTGTAAATCTTATAACTTTTATAAGATTCTTCTATTATTGCCTACTGTCTCTTTTTTTTGTGTGTGGTACTAGTCCGGGAATTGAACCCTGGACCTTGTATATGGGAAACCGGTGCTCAACCACTGAACCATATTGGCTCCCCTGAGTTGCTTATTTTGTTTGTTTGCTTGTTTATTTTTAGGAGGCACTGGGGACCAAACCTGGGACCTCCCATATGGGAAGCAGGCCCTCAACTGGTTGAGCCACATCTGCTCTCCTACATATTTATTTGATTTATTATATTCTAGTATTTTGAGTATATTCTCATTTCTTTCTGAATATATTTTTCAGATATTTTATCATGATTACAGTGTAGTTAATATTCAACATGCTAAATATGTAACAATCTTATTTGATTTGATACCAACTTAATTTCAATAGCTTACACATATATTGTTCCTATAACCACATCCCCCATTTTTGTACTTTTACAAAATATCTTGTACATTGTATGTACAATTATATATTTATCATTAATTATTCTGCATTGTATTTTAGCCCCTTTGAGAGTTAAGTGGTAGAGTTATATACCAAAAAATATAGTACAATAGAAATGGCATTTATAATTAACAATATAGTTACCTCTATTGGGGGTCTTTATTTCTTTATGCCACTTTGATTCACTTTTCTAGTTTCTCTTCCTTTATTCTGTAGCAGTTTGGCAGTTAGATGTAAGTATGAATTCCAATAATAGATATTGGATCATGCTTGTAAACTGGTCTGCTAATCTGGGCATGATTAAGTTATGATTAGGGCATTACCTGGGCCAAGTCAGTAGGGTGTTGAGACCCACCCGTTGGTGAGGTGGGAATCAAATATAAAAAGCATGGCAAAGAACAGTGTTGGAGCAGTTTTGAGTTGGAGTTGTGATGCGGGGTCTTGAGCTGGAGCCCCGGGAAATAGTGCACAGAGGAGCTTGGCAGTGAGGAAATATAGAAGGCCCTAGGAAGAGAAGCAAGCCATTTGCCTGATAGTCTACAGATGGCTTTGTGGTACAAAGCAAGCCTGAGCCCAGAGAGCGGCAAGCCCCTGGAAGAGAGGAACCTAAGAAGACTGAACCCTGGCAAACTTCGGCAGCTGTCTTGCTCCAACATGTGGCAATGGACTTTGGTGAGAGAAGAAACTTACGCTTTATGGCCTGGTAACTGTGGACCTCGATCCCAAATAAATACCCTTTATAAAGACCAAGAGATTTCTGGTATTTTGCATCATCACCCCTTTGGCTAATACAATGTCTGATGAACTCACTTTATCATTCCTCTTAGGACTTGTCTAGTGGTGATGAAATCCCTGTTTTTATCATTGGAAGTCTTAATTTTTCACTCATTTTTGAAAGAAAGTATTTAGAGATATTAAATTCTTGGTTGGAAATCTTTTTTTCCAGCACATTAACTATTTTATACCACTGACTTCTTGCCTCCATGGTTTATCATGAGAAATTGGCACTTAACCTTATTGGGACTTCTTCTTTCTTTGCATATTGATATCCAGTTCTCCTAACATTTGTTGAATGTTGGATCGTGTGATTTTTCTTCTTTGATTTATTAATCTGGCATATTGTGCTGATTGATTTTTTGTGTTGAACCACCCTTGCATGCCTGGTATAATACCCACTTGATCGTGATGAATCATTCTATTAATGTGTTGTTAGATTTGATTAGCAAGAATTTTCTTGAAGGTTTCTGCATCCATACTCATTAGGGAAATGGATCTGTAATTTTCTTTTTTGTAATATCTTTATCTGGCTTTGGTATTAGGGTAATATTGGCTTTAGAGAATGAGTTTGATAGCATTACTTCTATCAATTTTCTGTTCAATTTTTTGGAAGTGTTTGAGTAAGATTGGTATTAAATCTTTTTTTTTAAACATATTTTTTATTTTTTTTAAAGATACTTAGATTACATAAAATATTACATAAAAAATGTAAGGGATTCCCATATGCCCCACCCCCCACCCCTCCTACTTTTCCACACATTAACAACTTCTTTCATTAGTGTGGTACATTCATTGCAATTGATGAACATATTTTGGAGTACTGCTACTAAGCATGGATTATAGTTTACATTTTAGTTTACACTCTCTCCTACTCAATTCTGTAGGTTATGGCAGGATATATAATGACCTGTATTTGTCATTGCAATGTCATTCAGGTCAGTTCCAAGTCCTGAAAATGCCCCCACATTACACCTCTTTTTCCCTCTATCTGATTTCAGCACCTCCAGTGGCCACTGGCTCTACATCAGTTTAATATTTTTCTTCTTATTTTTTTGTGGTACCAGTCAGGAGATTGAACCCTGGACCTCGTATGTGGGAATGATATAATTCCTTCCTATGTTAGAATCACAATAAGTCTTGTTTGAATACTTGTAAAAACTCACCTGTGAAACCATGTGGTCTTGGGCTTTTCATTTTGGGGAGATGTTTGATGAATTTTTCAATATTTTACTTTTGTTGAGGTCATCTATTCCTTCAAGTTTCAGTGTTGGTTGTTTCTTACATTCATAGAAAATTTTCCATTTCATCTATGTTGTCTAGTTTTTTGGCATAGAGTTGTTCATAGAATCATTTTATGATCTCTTTATTTCTGTGGGGTCAGTTGTAATATCCCCATTTTCATTTCTGATTTTATTTATTTGCATCTTCTGTTTTTTCCTTTGTCAGTCTAGCTAATTTTAAATTTTGTTAACCTTCTCAAAGAATGAACTTTTGGTTTTGTTAATTCTCTCTATTGTTTTTCTGTTCTTAATTTCATTGATTTCTGATCTGATTTTTGTTATTTTGTTCCTTCTGCTTGCTTTGGGAATAGTTTGCTGTTCTTTTTTACAGTTTCTTCAGCTGTGTAGTTAAGTCATTGATTTTATCTCTTTCTTATTTTTAAATGTAACCTTTGAGGACTATAAATTTCCCTCACAGCATTGCCTTCCCTGCATTCCATAGATTCTGATATTTTGTGCTCACATTGTCTTTGTCTCAAGATATTTATTGACTTATCTTACAATTTCTTCTTTGACCTAATGATTGTTTAAGAGTGTGTTGTTTAATTTCCATGTATTTGTGAAATTTCCCTCTTTTATGCATGTTGTTTTTCAATTTTATTCCATTATGATCAGAGATAGTGCTGTGTATAATTTCTATCTTGTTGAACTTATTGAGACTTGTTTTGTGACCCACCATATGGTTTATCCTGGAAAAAGTTCCATGAATACTTGAGAAGAATGTATATCCTGCTGTTTGGGGGTGTAATGTCCTGTATAGGTCTATTAGATTTAGTCCATTTATCATATTATTCAAGACATCTGTTTCTTTATTGATCCTCTTCCCAGATGTTCTATACAATGTTGAGAGTGTTTAATTGAAGTCCATATCTATTATTGTAGAAACATCTTTTTCTCCCTTCAGTTTTGCCAGTGTTTGTCTCATGTAATTTGGGACATCCTGGTTAGGTGTATATACATTTGTGATTGTTATTTCTTCTTAGTAAATTGTTCCTTTTATTAAGATATAATGTACTTACTTGTCTCTAATAGTTTTGCTTTTAGTGTTTATTTCACCTGATAAAAATACAGTTACTCCATTTTTTTTTTTTTTTTTTTTTTTTTAGATTTGGCAAATATATGTAATTTAGAAGGTTAATTAACAAAGTTGTATTATTTATCACTGGGTAGAAAGAATATCAGTGTTTTCTTTTTTTTTAGCTTTTCTTAATTTCTTTTTAAAAATATATTTAAAAAAATTTTTTTTAAAGATACTTAGATTACATAAATGTTAAACAAAAAATATAGGGATTCCAATATGACCCACCTCCCACACCTCCCACAACCATCCACATAAACATCCTTCATTAGTATGGAAGCTTAATTGCAATTCATAAATACATCCTGGGGTTTTGCCATTAAGCATGAGCCATAGTTCACATTGTAGGCCATACTCTCTTCCACACAGTTCTGCATGTTATATGATGATATAAAATGGCCTATATCTGCCATTGAAATGTTATTCAGGACAATTCCCAGGTCCCGAAAAAGCCCCTGTATTACAATTGCTTTTCTATCTCCCTGTCCCCAGAGCCTCCAGTGGCCAATGGCTCCACCTCCATGTTGTCATTTCTTCCATTGCTTGAATCACATTATGCCTATAGTAGAATATCAGTAAGTCCACTCTGGTCCATAGCTTCTCCCCACATCCTGAGGAGTCTGGGATGGTGATGTCCACTCCATCTCCAATTAAGAGGGGGCTTATATCCCATCAGGAAGATGGATGGGATTATCCTGCCTGCAGTTGCAGGTGCTCTGCATTCTCTGGGATGGCCATTGTCCATCATCATCTCCCCACCAGTAGTCTTGGGTGAGTCCAGTGTAGAACCTTGCTCCACCAAGGTTCCGGGCCCAGCTATCACATGGACATCACAAAGACTCATGTCTCTGGATGGATACCTATAAACTCCTGCACCAAGTATACATTTCAGTACAAGGGAGAGCTGAGCCACATGCAGGAAAGACATCGTTGATTCCAACTCTGTCACTCTCAGGGGCACAAACTCCAAAGTAGGGCTCACTGGCAAGGCAACAAACTCCAGAGCTATCTGCCCTGACACAGCACCTGGGTGTCTCCAGAGCCCTCAGGAGCCTCACTATTTGGGGTGATATCCACTTTGGAATTTTATGAGATCCTACTGAGATATGCATAAGCATTACCTCTGGGATGACCTCCTGACTCATTTTGAGGTCATTAGCCATATAAACTCATTTGTCTTTACCTTTTCCCCCTTTTATTCAAGTTCTTTTTCCAGTCACATTGCCAGTTGACACTTGGTAGAAATTCCTTGGTGCTAGGGAGGCTTATCCCCAGAAGCCATTTCCCATGCTGGGAGGAAGATAATGCATTCATATGCTGAGTTTGGTTTAGAGAGAGGCCACATTTGAGCAACAAGGAGGCTCTCAGGAGTTAACCCTTAGGCACACCACAACAGTAGGCTAAGTTTCAATTTCAAGAGCAAAGACTCATAAGGCTAGTCATTAATATCAAGGGTCTATCAATGGATCATCCTTCTTTGCCCATCATTGTCCCTGCACTTAAAGGACTGTCACTGTACCCTTAGAGAGTGTGGCAGAGCTCTCCAGGATGGTAATTCAGTATTCTCTCATTTATTGAGTGATTCTCCACCCACTGTGACAATGCCCCATGAACACTTGAACATTTTTATATACCATATATTTATGCTTAGGTGAACTTCCTCCCAAGCATCCCCCATCCCTGACACCCCCCACACCAACGATCCTCCCCTACCCCAGCTGCAACCCCTCTGTGATCCAAAGCTTCTTCAAAGATGAAGCCATTACAATAGCTGAAAACAATTAATAGGAAAATGAAATAATAATAAGTATAAATGTAAGAGATAAAATACATAAAAATTAAAAAAATTAAATTAAATTAAAAGATTGGGATATTAAAAAAATGAAAAATATAAAAAAAAATTTTGACCTTTTGCCTTTAATCACTGCAATATCTGGTGTCCAGTCTGTACCATGGCACCTTCCCCCTCTCATTCCCCAGTGTATCACTATTTTTCATTTTGATTTCAAAGAAGTTTTAGGTCACAGCAAAGTCACCCACAGAATACAGGAGACTCTCATATGCCCAACATCCTCCCCCTTTCTTTCCCCCATATTAATACCTTTTTATATGTGGATGGTAGCATTGTTATAATTGATATGCATATAGTGAAACATAACTACTAAACATTGTAAATTGTTTACACTATAGTTTACATTTTAGACCATACCCTTTTATAAATTTTGATGATATTTACCATATCCTGTGTTCATCAATGTATGGTAATGAAGAACATTTCCACTGACCACTAAATACTCCCTCTCTGGTCTATTCTATTCTTCCCACCCCATCCCACTGGTGTCCATGATGAACCCTGGCTTACCTTGTTGGATGACAAGATTGATAGTTACATGCAACAAGAGGTCTTGACACACTGGTTTGTCCTCCCCTAGTAGGAACCACCCTTGCTCTTGAGAGACTCCCACCTGTCTATTTCTGAACAAATCAGTCCTCCCAAAGATGGGAGTCCAACTCTTTCCTGATCATTATGTGGGTATCAACCCACTGGTACAACACATTATGACAGAATGAACACTCACACAGTCCCTACAACCCTGCTCCAGGTGTACCCTGTCCTGAATGCACCCCCCCCCAACCAACACCCTAAACCAGTGACCCTTTATTGTCATATTCCCAACTCTTTACATTCAACCTCATACCCCAAAATCCCCAATGTTTACCTGGTCCCTCTCCCAACTCTTCCCCCAGTATCCTAGACCTTCTCACCTACCCTTCCCAATCTACCCACCTGTCAACCCTGCACCACCCAACCCAATAATATCACTACCCTCCTGCCCTATCCCTTCAATACACAACTACACTCTATCACTTTGCTATAGATTACGTCCATATGGGTGATGGCTCACAACTTTCTTTTCTCTTTCTATTTATTATAAACATATCTTACAGACAATAGCTCTCAGAGACTGCTCAATTCCCTTAATTAATATCAATGAGATCACGTACTGTTCATCCTTCAATGCCTGCCTTGCTTCACTCAACATAAGGTCTTCAAGATTCATCCATGTTATCCCATGTGTTAGCACTTTATTCCTTCCTACAGCTGAGTAATATTCTATTGTATATATGTACTACATTTTGTTTATCTATTCATCTGTTGATGGGCACCTGGTTTGAGTCCAACTTTTGATAATAGTGAACAATGCCACTATGAATATTGGTGTGCATATATCTGTTCGCATCTTTGCTTTCAATTCTTCACAGTATATACCCAGCAGTGAACCATATGGAAGTTCTATAGTTAGATTCTTGAGGAACTGTCAAACTGTTCTCTATAGTGACTGGACCATTCTACAATCCCACCAGTAGTGGATAAGGGTTCCCATTCTTCCACATCCTATCCAACACTTATAGTCTGCTGTTTGTTTGTTTATTTTAAGCCACCATTCTAATGGGTGTAAGATGGTATGTCATTGTGGTTTTGGTTTGCATTTCCCTAATAGCTAGCGATGTCAAGCATCTTTTCATGTGCTTTTTAACCATTTGCATTTTTTCCTTGGAGAAGTGTCTTCTCAGGTTGCTTGACCATTTTTAAATGGGCTGTTTGTTGTATTTTCGACGTGTAGGATTTCTTTATATATGCTGGATATTAGGTTCCTATATGGTTGACAAATATTTCTCCCATTGGGCAGGCTGATTTTTCACTTTCTTGATAATATCCTTTGAGGTGAGAAGTTTTTAATTTATCTATTTTTTTCTCTTGATGCTCATGCCTTGGGTGTGAAGTTCATGAAACCATTTCTTATAACAAGATCTTGTAGATGCTTCATACATTATCTTCCAAGGTCTTCATGGTCTTGGCTCTTATGTTTAGATCTTTGATCCATCTGGAGTTGATTTTTGTATAAGGTATGAGATGGTTTTCCTCTCTCATTCTTTTGGATGTGGATATCCAATTCTCCAAGCACCACTTGTTGAAGAGGCCATTCTCTCCCTTTGGGTTTTTATCTGTCAAATTCTGATTTCACCATTCTTTTTATACTTTTAGTCACTTTTATTGATATAATCACTTATAAACTCTCTGCTAAGCTTTTCTCTCCTGTTTTTTTTTTGTTTTTTTTTTTTTTTTTTTCAGATTGTAGCACTCCTTTTAGTATTTCCTGCTAAGTTAGTCTCTTGGTTACAAACTTTCCCAGTTCCTGTTTTTCTGTGTATATTCTAAACTCACCCTCATTTTTCAAAGCCAATATTTTTGATATAAGATTCTTGGCTGGGAAGTTTTCTCTTGTGGTATTTTAGTAATATAATACTTCTGCCTTCTTGCCTCCATGGTTTCTGATGAAACAGCAGCACTTAATATTATTGGGTATTCCTTATATGTGATACATTACTTTTCTCTTGCTGTTCTCAGAATTCTCTCTTTGTCTTTGGCATTTGATCTTCTGATTTTTATGTTCTTTTGTAAGTCTGTTCAAATTTATTTGCATGGGATTACATTGTGCTTCTTTTTTTTTTTTATGGGTAAAAATCAAAATTCTCACAATACATACAAACATTTGCAAAATAATATATAAACATATATGCATATATGTGTATTTGCTTACAAAAATGTTATT
>JAKSZT010040477.1:935644-951470 GCA_026826555.1 Tolypeutes matacus
AAGACTAGTCCGCTTCTATCATATTAAGGGGTGGGGGATGGAACCACAGGCACTCAACAGTACAGTCTGTGCAGGTCAAATGTGTCTGCAGTTGTCTGGAGAGGCTGAGGAAACACCAGACCCCACTTATCCTACTATGGAGTGAGTGTAGAGCCACAGGCTCTCAACATTTCAGGCAGTACATGCTGAAAGTGACTGTAGTTGCCCAGAGAACCTGGGGATCATCACCCTCCTCTTGTCCCATTAGGGTGGGGATGGAGCTACTCATGTCCAACAGTCCAGTTCATGCAGGCTGAGGAAACACTATCCAACTCCCAACCTATAGGAGGGTGGGGATGGAGTACCAAGTGCTCAAAAAAACAGTTTGTGTGGACCAAAAGCACTTGCAGTTCCTTAGAGATGCTGAGGAAACATGGCTCCACTACTATCCTATTGGGGTGTGGAGATGAAGCCCAAGGTGTCCAACTATCCTGTCTGTGCTGGCTAAATGCACCTGCAGTTGCTCAGAGAGTCTGATACAGTCCCCCACCCCGACCCCATCTAACTTCTTCCTTGCAAGAGTTGGGGCTGGAGCCTAGGCTAGGGCTGCAATCTAAACTGGGTCGAAAGAAGCCAGTCCTTACCATCACTGTGATTTTCAACCCTGCTTCCCCTTATGCCAGCAGTGGAGTTAAAAGGGCGGCTACTGGCCTCTTTCTGACTTGGACAGGTTCAAACTTTAGCTGTTCTTAGGATTATACTTTAGCCAGCTGAATGTAATAATCAGTAGCTGAAGCTGGTGCCTGACCATCTCTTCCTCCCTCATTTTTGGGATATGGACCTTCCAACTGCAGCCACAGAATAACTCCTGAGGTGGCCTGCAACACCAGTGGAGGATTGATACTGACATCCACTGTATGGAAACCTCTACTCGGGAATCTTCACTGCAGATGTGCAGTCTCACCCTTTCATTCTTTTCCAGTCTTTTGGTCTCCTGGGCCACTCAGACAAGTGCTTCAGATAGCTCTGGGTGATTACTAACTGCCCTGTAGGATGAGCTGGCTCTTGAAGACTTGACAGTAGCCTTGGACAGTACCACTAACAAGAACCAGAACCTAATTAAGCCTCTAGTTTAATTACTAGTTCTCATAAATTAAGTAATATAAAATAAAAAGGAGGAATTTATGAGGAAGAACATTTTAAGTGAAACCAGACAGAAGAAATCAGCCAAATAAATAATATGCATCATTCTATAGAACAAAGTCTTTAAGATTTTAGTAGCATCATTATAGAATGGTGAAGGTCAAGTTTGTCTAAGCTTAGAATTTCCCAGAAGCAGGCTCTGAGTTAGGGGTATGAAACAGGTTCTTTGATAGTAGGTGCATAAGTAATTGATAGAGGGTTGATAAAGTGTGTGTTATTATGAAAATCATCAGTTTACAAACACAGCCTTAACCCATGGCTCACCTTGACTAAATACATGAAATAAATTCTTCAAAATCATCCCTGACAACTGGTGAGGGCGATGAAACACTTTGAACTTGATTGACTTTCACCAATGGTTGCTTGAGGGTTTCTGTCAGAAGTTTTATTTCTGTGACACTTCTAGCCTTTTATTATTGATAGATTGGCCTTCATTGGGGGCTGAACACATGCGGTGGGGCTGAGAGCACAGGCAGAAGATTCCTATATAAATCAATCATTCACCATACCCACCTATGGGAACATAAGAGCAATTCTGTATTTTATATCCTGATCCAAATAAACAAATTGTAAAAATGGTTTAAATAATCATATTTTCTGATTTTGGATAAGATAGTGTATGATATTGTGTAAATACTATCAATTTTCTTAGCATGATAAGTTATCATATCACGATTATATAAAACTGGGAAGTTGACTATAAATTGGAGATGATATACAATAAAGGAGTGATAATATATGCAAGATTTGCTTTAAATACTTCTAAAGAATTAAGAGCCTGTAGATGTGTTGAGGGGGGCAGAGATAAAGCAGCATTTGACGGGTTTATGGTAGTTTCTTATATATTCCTCTGTACACTTATGTTTATTAAGAAATTAAAAATTTTGTCTAAATTCCAGGAAAACAAAACAAAATACTAAAAAGAAAATCATCCCTGTTTTGATCTCTTCTAAGAAAAAGATATGAGCAGCTATTTAATAGAAAAGGAGACCAACATAGCTGATAAACATCTGAAATAGTAGTCAGGGATGGAATTTTAACCCCATTCAAAAAGAAAAAAGTAAAATATTTAGAAAATATAAAGTATTTGTAAGTATGTGTATGGGTAGAACCATTCAGCATTGCTGATGAGAATGGTAGCTGATATGATGACTTTGGAAAAAAGTTGGGCACTATCTTATATATTGAAATTTCACATTCCATTCAATCTATCACTTATGTTCTTGTGTCTGTATCCAAGGACAATTTTCTCCAACACACTTCTTTTTCAACAACACACTTCTTTACAGATACATATGGAGAGACTAAAGATATTTCCGAAGAAAAACCAAACAGTAACTTGTAGTGGAATGGAATATTTTACAACAGTCAAAATTAGTTCACTGCAGGCATCAAAAAAAGTAAATAAATAAATAAGGTGAATCTCTTTAATACAATATCAAAGGAGTATATACAATAAGGTTAAATTCTAAAATTTTATAAAACATTAAAATTAAGCAGGAAGTCATCCGCGCCGCCGCCGCCATCACTAGCACCAGCACCAGCACCACTACCACGGCCACTACCACTGCCTGACTGTGGAAGGGACGATGGAGCCAGTGACCGTCGCTACCGACGGCGGGGACAGCCCAGGGTCCCCGGCGGGTAAAGGCCTGTCGGCTTCCCAGCGTAGGGCCGAACTACGGCGGAGAAAGCTGCTCATGAACTCGGAACAGCGCATCAACCGGATCATGGGCTTTTACAGGCCCGGGGGCGGCGCGGAAGAAGAAAGTCAACCAAAATCAAAGCAGCAGGACAGTGATAAACTGAACTCCCTCGCCATTCCTTCAGTTTCAAAGCGAGTAGTGCTGGGTGATTCAGTCAGTACAGCAACAGCTGACCAGCAGGGTGGTGTGGCCGAGGTAAAAGGGACCCAGCTGGGAGAGAAATTGGACTCTTTCATTACACCACCTGAGTGCAGTAATGATGTCAACCTTGAGCTCCGTCAACGAAACAGAGGGGACCTGACTGCAGACTCTGTCCGGAGGGGTTCTCGTCATGGCCTCGAACAGTATCTCTCCAGATTTGAAGAAGCAATGAAGTTAAGGAAACAGCTAATTAGTGAGAAACCCAATCAGGAAGATGGAAGTACAACAGAAGAATTTGACTCTTTTCGAATATTTAGATTGGTGGGATGTGCTCTCCTTGCCCTAGGAGTCAGGGCTTTTGTTTGCAAATACTTGTCCATATTTGCTCCATTTCTTACTTTACAACTTGCGTACATGGGACTATACAAATATTTTCCCAAGGGTGAAAAGAAGATAAAGACAACCGTACTAACTGCTGCACTTCTATTATCTGGAATTCCTGCAGAAGTGATAAATCGATCGATGGATACATATAGCAAAATGGGCGAAGTCTTCACAGATCTCTGTGTCTACTTTTTCACTTTTATCTTTTGTCATGAACTGCTTGATTATTGGGGCTCTGAAGTACCATGAAGCTTGCAGAACTTGAAAGGAAAAGCTTACAAAATAAAAATGTCTCTATTATATTGCAGTGTCTTTAAAGGAGGCAAACTGGATTACACCTTTATGGAATTCTTTCACTTTATAGGAATTGTAAAACCCCTTGACCCTTGATTAAGAATGGAATGGCAGGTTCCCTGATAGAAAAGGGTTGAGTTTGTATTAGTACTAATGTGAAAACTGGAGTATCGATATCATTAATTGATTTTTCTTGTTTAATTAGAATTTCTAGTCTGTATTTTTCCCCTATGATCTAAGATTTGTAATTCTTCTTTTGGGGGCTGAGCTAGTACTAAAGCCTAAATCTGTGCTTTTAGAAGAACAGATAAACTTGGTCTTCACCAGCCCTAAAAAAAAAAAAAAAAAAAAAAAAATTAAGCAAAGATGTTTAATAGCTATATTTAGATGAGATATAGCTAAATGGAAACGCAACAAGCTGATTCTGAATACTGGGTACAGTATGTTGGTTTCTTCTGGCGGGGCAAAAAGGAAAGGAGCTAAAAGAATGCTATATTGTATTTGCAAATTAATGTTAAGTTACTAGATATCATGTTGGGTGACAAGTCAATATGTGCTTTTAACATAATTAAAAACCAACCAAGAAGTATTTAAAAACCAACCAAGAAGTATTTAAAATAAAGGGAATTAAGAGAAGTTCTTGCTAGAAAATGTTACATATTTGAGAAGGACATTAATGAAGTCTCAGATAAATGCTCCTGGATTGAAGATTCAAAATTGTTTTATTTATATTGTTCTCCAGATCATCGAATTATTTATTATAATGACAAACAATATCCAAAACTAGTCATCATAAGTGTAATTGGCAAGCTATGAACATTTTTATGAATGCAAACAAGGTCAAAAAGGAAAAGAACAATGTTAAATAAGTAGAACAAATTTGCAGGTATTCACCTGACAATAATTTAGACAATATAATTGACTCGAGTATTATTTGGTTGTGGATTGCCATTGCAATGAAGCAGGAATTTGTAAAGCAAAGAGTGAGGCAGGGAAGGATAGAGGATGTCATGAAGGTTTCATATAAAATATGACTCTGCTAAATGCAACTGATAAAAAAAAAATGTTTTCATGATTTTCAGACTTACCTCTCCCACTTAAATGGTACTGACTTAGGTGTAGGGTCCTACTTTTTTCCCATCAGCACCCTGATTTTGATACAATAGACCTGATGAGAAGATGAATTGATCTTTAGTGCAGCTCTACCATCCTTACAACCAACTCTTGGAAGATAATTTTTGTTATTTCTTCCTATGACTGAATATGAGGGTCTTCCAACAGCTGCTTCAGTGACCCTCTGTTTTTTCTTCAGAATGTCTTGAATTGGAATAATAGTTGGCTGATTTAAAGTAATAGCTTCTTCTTTTCAATCTTAAATGATTATTAACAATGATTACTAGGAAATCCTTACAATTTACATTGCCCTCATCCCATTAAATTGCTACATCTACCACATATCCCTAATTTGCACATTTCATCTAATTCTTATCCCATTTAACCACAAGGCTAGCCCTCTACATACCAGGTGTATCCACTCCGCTCACCACCAACAATAGTGTCTTATCTTCAGGGTCTACTCTCAGGGCCACTCCTCCTAACAGATCATCTTGTTTACAATCCCCAAAAAACAAAGCTTGAGCAAAAGCCTTAGGTACTACTACTTCATTAGAAAGAACTATATATGAGAGCAGGGATAAAGGAGAAGGGGCAGGAAGAAAGGACTGTAAGTGCATTCCCAGCTGGCCACAACAAAGTGCCACTAATAATTTCATTTCACATGATCATTTTCTGAAAACACATTTAATGTTCATGTACAGAGTCCTCCTGGGCAGGAGAGAAGATATGATATCCATGGGATATTATATCTTAATTTCTCATTTCTATCTTGCATATGAAGGGATGCCAAGCATATCAAATGATGTTTCCTGTCTATGTATGAAAACGGAATCCCAGGGAGGGAAATAAAATGAGTATAGTGCATTCATGAGATTAATGTCTATTGAATAGAGCTTGCATAAACAACTAGTTTCTTGACTACATAGGTAACTTTGACAAATTAATAAAGTAAAGGCAGACAAACTCTAGGGAAAAAGAGTAAAATATTTGAACAAACATTTTTTCAAGGAAAAAATGAAAATGCTATGTAAATAAACGAAAAATTGTTCAATCACAATAATCTGGGCAATAAAAAGTAAAAACACAAAGACATATTGTCAAACTCAGTCCACTGTAAAATTTTTTAAATTGTTTCACAATGACATAAGTTATCTAGGAGCAAACATAATCTCAGAATGGTTGCTGGACATGTAAATACGTGCAACCACTTAAGAAAAAAACAGAACTATCTAGCAAAATCAGAAAGACCTTGGTCAAAAGTGGAAAATGTTAAATAAAATAGTTTTATGGCTAAGAGTTTTCAAGGTGAGTTTGGAGGTCATTGCCGAGGTTATGCTTATGCAGATCTCAGCCAGAAGTCACAAACTGCCAAAGTAAACATAATCTCAAACAAAAGTGCTCCTGATGACCCCAGGAAGTTCTAGACACCATAGGCAAGCCACACAGCCACATAAAATAAAACTCCTTTGGTGGGCACTATCTGTGAATATAGGAAATGTTAAATTCCCAATATAACATAATTATACTGATTTATAAATCCCTTAATCATGATTCTTCTACTTCTTTTATTTGAACCTATCATTTTCAAAATACCTGTTAAGTATATTTCTCAGAGACTTAAAACCTTTGGGAGGTCCTTATCCTGGTTGAGCCCTGAAACCCAGCAGATATGTGGCCAACTCCTAGCCTCCAGTTCTCCAGGCCTGCCATGGGCAACTAATAACAGGATGATGATGGACCATCCCCAAACTAAGGAATATTTTCAACTGCAAGCAAAGTAATTGCATTCCTGTTCCTCATAATAGCTACATCCCTTCTCAGCCTGAAGCAGTCAGAGTGGACCTCATCCTAAATCCCTCAAGATTGAGGAATAAACAAAAATAAGAGAGGGAGTGTCACTAGCAACTAAAGCAGATTTATTGTTATTGTAGTTATTATCTTGTGTTAACTGAGTAACTTGTAAAATTGATATAAAAATAAAATTTTAAATAAAAACAATTAATGCATGACTAACCTGGACCATCAACTCCATTTCTAGCTATAAGGAATAGTAAATTTCATGCACTTGGGCCCTAGGATATATATATATGAGAATTGAGCTTGTCTCTCGATTCAGTCTGAAATAGGCAAAGAGGGAATTTAGCCTGGTTAGCATCTAGTCCACACTTTTAAGCAACTAAATTGGGAATTTGAAAAAAACAAACAAACAAATAAATCATGTTTTAAAAAAAGGATTTATCTAATTGTAATTGATGTTGTGTATATTTCTCTCAGAAAGATCTTCAAATGAGGGGTTATATAGAATCAAAGCTGGGAAGTTGTGATTCTGAGGCCCTGGATAAATATCCTCATAATTTTCATTAATCCACCCTATCATTGCTCTCCAATACTTTATAGGATATCTATCATTGAAAGTTAATAAAGAAAATGAAATTGAAAGATGAAACTGATCTCAGAAATGATATAGTTTAATAACTCTATCTTATTGGCTGTGAATATAGTAACTGAGTTAAATGATTGGCTAATGGGTTTTTGTTTAGTTTCTTTAAATGCTTGTATATTAACATCTTAAGAAGCAAAGAGAGACTAAGAATAATAGCACCCCCAAACTTTTATATTTGAGAGGTTGCTGCATGATCCCTCCCAATCATCAATAGGCTTATTGTACTTACATTATGTATATTTTAATTTATATACATCCTGAAATATGTTGAGGGGGCCTGAGTTATCTTCTATTACTCAATATATGTTTAACAAAAGTTTTAAAAATAATTTGAAGGACACTTGAACTTTCAACTACTCTGAAGCCTATATAATTCTACACCCATGGAGATAATATATCTACTAATGAAGACAGCAAAGCATTAATTGCTCGTAACTTTGTGTCTCTGGTCCAAGCATGGGAAGGAAGGATGTTAATTGGAAGAACAATGTTCAGAGATTTATTAAATCGGGCACCTGAGATTGTGGCATAAAACTTTTAATGAGCTTTGGGAAAGCTGAGCACCCAGAGAGCCTTTTTAAATCACTTCCCAATTATCACGAGTTAAAACTTTATTTAGCTCCCTTGTAACCTACAGTTAATTGGTTTGTTAATCTATTAAAGGAATTCAGGGAAAGTCTCAAGGATCAGTAAGGACCCTTCTTTAGAAAACTCTACGGAGACAAACTTGTGTGGTCACCATGGTGATACCTGGCAGAGAAATGATTCTCAGAGCTGTAAACTTAACTCCTTCTAAACTATACAAAAGACCTGTTAACTGTATCCCACCTATGCTTGGTGAACAATGGTTACTAGTTGTATGATAAGCTTTAAACATTAAAACATTAAAACATTAAACTTTATCCTGCAGTCCTAAGATAAAAGCAAATAGTCAAATTTGTTTAATGAAAATTCAGAAGCAGAAGATATTAGACTGATTCATGAGTATTGGATAAAAAAGCACAAATATCCATTTTAAAATGTAATCACACTATCATTAATTGCAAGGAATCAAGTATATATTTTAAACAAATATGGCAGGTTATCACTTCTAGAAATATGCTGACAGCATTTATTTCATGTTTAAACTTTCTAATGGGTCATGTGTCTATGCAGAGAGATCTATGCAGAGAGATCTTTAAAGGCTACCAAGGACCCAAATAAATACTTACACTCAATTTAAGTTTACAGTGTCTTTTTAATCTTCAATTAGACACAAAGGATATTTTCCAAAGCCATAAAACTTTCATCAAAATAATATATGTTTGGTTTATCCTAAAACATATAAAATATACAGTCAAGTGTAGGAATAACACAATGAACATGCAAATACCTAATATCTATGTTTCTCTTACTCAAAATTATACAATGTTTAACCTAATAATTTTTATAAAGAAATATAATATAGATACTAGCACATTTCCTGATGCTTTTCATAGTTCCATACCTATTACTTCCTTCTTCTGCTACTCTAGCAGTAACCAAAAAGCATAATAAATTTAGTGTTAGTCATTCTATATGTGTGATGTATACTATGGGTTTTCTCACTGAAACTCCATTCCATCATCCTTCAAGTTAGAAAACTACAAACATGATTCTCCAGATTCCCTTTCTTCCTTAGTCTTCTACATATTAGCTGTTTGGTCAGTTGGAGATCCCCTCCTGTGATTTGAAAGGGGAAAGTGGAGCAGGCATACATCAGTTCTGTCTCCATTTGACCTTAGATGATATGAATCAAAATGATGAACTTGGGAGCATCCCACACTCTCCTCTGCAACTTTTTAGTGCCCATTTTCTCCCATCCTGTAGAGAAAGCTTCCATGGTGGATCAGTTCTGAATTATAGTGGGGTGAGGGCATGAGAGGAATCCCTAGATACCCAGCACCAAATTCCCTTAGTGAAAAATGTCCTGTTTAATTGCTGCACTGAAGCATGATTGAGAAAACAATTGCATGGTGTTATTTTTCATTAAAAACATATAACATCAGAAAAAATGGGGAACATGGCCAATGGTGTACATAGAAAAAGTTTAGCTCTTACTAAAACAACTGAGAGGGAGTCTAGGGCTGCCTTGGTAACCTGCTTTGGGGTACAGCAACCAAGACACTGCTTCACGACTAACAGGAGAGACAGGGACAGAGAGGAGGCAGCCAAAACAAGAAACTGTGAGTTATTGATCCTCTGGGCCACGGGGAACGGTTCCTCTTCCCCATCCCTGATATAGTCAGGTGAGGATAAAACTCCAGGGAAAAGGTATCTGACTAAAAGGAGAACAGACTTCTTTCTCCCTGCCAGCACCTCAAGATATATGGAGAGAGGGGAGGGTGCTCTGGGTCATCTAGGAGGGTGCTAGAAAGAAACAGAAGCCAGTGAAAAATCTTGAGTTTCTCCTCCCAGTGGCTGGAAGTGGTGCTTTACCCCACCCTCAAGACAAACAGCCTAAGTGGAGCTGTCAGCTTCCTCCTCCAAAAGAAGAGTGACAGTGACCTCCTTGGGAGGAAAAGGGGTCTGAAAGGCAGGAGAGAGTTCTGTTTGTGGGAATTTTAGCCAGCCTAGTCCCACTTGGAAGGAACTCTGATATGACAGGGATAAGGCAGGGGAACCTCCTCAAGCAGGCTGTCACACCTAGCAGCCTAGGTGAACAGAGAATTTACATCAGAAAAGAGGCGGCAATAACAGGGAGGGAATAGAGGCTGATAGGTTTCTGAAAAGCCTTGCTAACCTAAGAAGGCATATTAGCTCAGTGGGAGAGCTCCTGCTTAGCATATTCAAGGTCTCTGGTGTCAGAGTGAAAAATTTACTACACTCAAAAACAAAATAAAACCATAGAGGAGAGAGAGAAGCCAATCAATTGAATAAATACACCAAGATAAACAGATGACTAGATACCAAGAAAAAAAATACAAGAAACAGGAAGACATGGACAAGTCCAATGAACAAACTAAAAAGCAACAGGAGATGCACAACATGGAACAACTAATCAGAGCTGTCCAAACAAACATCATGAATCAACTTAATGAAGTGAAGGAAGAGCTTAAGGATATTACAAAGAAACTGGGAGAACATACTTAAGAAATTGTAAAAATACCTAAAAAGATAACAGATATGATGGTGATGAGTGGCACAATCCAAGAAATCAAAAATGCAATGGAAGCACACAACAGCAGTTTTGAACAGGCAGAGGAAAAAATTAGTGACAGTATATCTGAATCAAACAGAGAAACCTGCACTTCAAGAAATACTAAAGGGAGTATTGCCGGTGGAAAGGAAAAAAAAATTAGAGAGTTGGACGAGAGTGTAAGAACAACTAAAAAGACAAAAAGAGTAATAAAAACAATATATGACATACATAAAACCAAAGAAAATATGGCTAATCTAAATAATTCCATGACAATAATAACATTAAATGTTAATGGACTAAACTCACCAGTCAAGAGACATGGACTGGCAGAACTGATAAGGAAATATGACCCATCTATATGCTATCTACAAAACACACACCTTAGATGGAGGGATTCAAGAGAGCTGAAAGTGAGTGGTTGGAAAGCAATTTTATAAGTAAACAATAACCAAAAAAGGGCCAGAGTAGCTATATTAATATTGGAAAAAATAGACTTTAAATGCAAAAATATTGTAAGAGAAAAAGGTGGACACTATATATTTTAAAAATGGGTAAACTTTCAAGAAAACAGTCATAAACACTTATGCACCTAACCAGAGTGCCTCAAAATACACGAGGCAAACACTGGAAAAACTAAGGAGAGAAATAGATGACTCTACAATTACAGTGGGGGATATTAATACACAATTAACACCATTAGACAGAACATCTTGACAGAGAATTAATGCAGAAACAAAGACTTTGAATAATACATTAGAGGAACTGGATCTAAAAGATATACATAGGACATTACACCCAAATACAGTGGGATATATATTCTTCTCGAATACACATGGATCATTCTCCAAGATAGGCCACATGCTAGGCCATAGAACAACTCACAATAAATTAGAAAGATTGAAATTATACAAAATAATTTCTCTGTCTACAATGTAATGAAGTTGGAAATCAGTAAGGGCCAGAGAGCCAGAATAGGTACAAAGATATGGAAGTTAAACAACACACTCTTAGACAAACAGTGGGTCAAGGAGGAATTCTCAAAAGAAATTAGTAACTACCTTGAAATGAATGTAAATGACAACACAATATATCGAAACCTATGGCATGCAACCAAAGCTCTACTGAGAGGGAACTTCATAACCATAAATGCATTTATCAAAAAAGAAGAAAGAGCTAAAATTAAAATACTGCAAACATGGAGAAATTACAAAAAGAGCAACAAAATAACAACAAAGTAAGTAGAAAGACACCAACAGATATATGCACACCAATGTTAATAGCAGAATTATTCATCATTGCCAAATCTGGAATCAATCCAAGTGCCCATCAACAGACAAATGGATAAACAAAATGTGGTACACACATACAATTGCATATTAATCAGCTGTAAGAATGAATAAAGTGTTAAAACACAGGATAATCTGGATGAATCTTTAGAACCTTATGTTGAGTGAAGCAAGCCAGGCATTGAAGGATGAACAGTATATGGTCTCACTGATATGAATTAAGAAAATTGAGCAGACTCAGAGAGATATTGCTTGGAATATAGGTTTATAAGAAATAGAAATGGAGAAGAATGTTATGAGCCAACAACCATATGGATATAATCTATGGTAAGGTGAAAGTGTGTAGTTGCGTATGGAAGGGATATGACAGTTGTACTGTGATATTATTGGGTTGGGTGGTGCAGGTTTGACAGGTGGGTAGATTGGGAGGTGCGGGTTGGAAGGTCCATGGTACTGGTGGGAGGGTTGTGAGAGGGAGCAGGTGAACACTCAGGATTTGCGGGTATGTGGTTGAAATTACAAAGTTGGGAATGCTCTTATGGCAATATGACAAGGACAGGTTACTGGTTTAGGGTGTTGGACAGGGGACATTTGGGACAGGGTGCAGGCTTCTAGGGAGTGTATGAGTGATCCTTCTGTCATAATGTATTGTATCTGTGGGTGGAGACCCACATTATGATCAGGAAGTAGTTGGAATCCCATCCTTGGGAGGACTGATTTGTTCACAAATAGAGAGGTAGGAGTCTCTCGAGAGCATAGGCAGTTCCTAATAGGGGAAGACAAACCAGTGTGCCAAGACCACAGTCTTGTTGCATGTAACTATGAATCTTGTCATCCAAGGATTGAAGCCAGGGGTGGGGTGGGGGGAAGAATAGAATAGAATGAACAGGGTTTTTTCCATGGGCAGTGGAAGTGTTCTAAGTGATCTTACAATGATGGACACAGCACATGGTAAATATCATCAAAATTTATAAAAGTGTATGGTCTAAAATGTAAACTATAATGTAAAACATTGACCATGTTTAGTAGTTAAGTTTCACTATTTGTATATCAATTTTAACAAGGGTACTATGCACATATAAAAAGGTATTAATATGGGGGGGAGGAAGTGGAGGATGTTGGGTATATAAGATTTTCTTGTATTCTATGTGTGACATTGCTGTTACCTAAAACTTCCTTGAAAACAAAATGAAAAATAGTGAGACACTGGGGAATGAGTGGGGGAATGTGCCAGGATACAGATTAGACACCAGATATTCCAGTGATGAAAGGCAGAAGGTCCAAAAATTTTTTAAAAAATATTTTTCATTTTTTACAATATCCCAATATTTTAATTTTATTGTACTTTTAGTTTTTTAAAAAAATTTATGTATTTTATTTCTTACATTTAAACTTATCATTATTGATTCATTTTCCTATAAATTGTATTTGGCTACTGTAATGGCTTCATTTTTGAAGCACCTTTGGATCACAGAAGGGTTACAACTGGGGTGGTGGAGAATCATTGGTGTGGGGTGTCAGTGATGGAGGATGCAAGGGAGGAAGTTCATCTGAGAATACTTATAACGTATGTAAAAATGTTCAAATGTTCAGAGGGCATTGTTACAGTGGGTGGAAACTCACATAATATCCAAGAGATATGGAATTCCCATCCTGGAGAGCTCTGCCACATTCCTTAAGGGAGAAGCAAATTACTTGAAATTTGCTGGTTTCTATTGGTGATTTATTATTTTCAAAATTTGCATTTTATGTGTAATGTGAAAATGATTTGAATTCACTAAATTTATTTTATATATTTGTGTGTATTTGCTAAGATTGCTACTTTTATTTTTCTATACATTTAATAAGTTCAGCTTAATCTGTGTGTTCCTAAACTTCAACCATTCTTGTGGGTATGTACCCACTGCAAGTAGGACCTTTCCGTGAATAGGATCTTAAGTTAAGATAAAAATGAATGTCCCACCTCATTCAGGGTGGGTCTTAATCCTATTACTGGAGATGTTTATAAGAGAATAAAATTCAGACAAAGAGAGAGAAAAACATGGATGCAAAAAGCTGAAACCTGGAAGAGAAGGTAGAGAATAGAAGATGCTATCATGTGCCTTGCCATGTGACAAAGAACTACAGGATATCTGGCAGCTGGACTTCCGGGAGAAAGGATTCCCTAATGATGTATAGTTTAAGACATTTTTTTCAGCCTTGAAACTGTAAGCTTGTAAGCTAATAAATTCCCATTGTTAAATGTCAAACTATATTACGGTGTCTACTTTGAGCAACTTTAGCAAGCCAGGACATTTGTCAAATTGTTTTATTGTCATTATGAATTTAATTCCAATTTAATTATTTAGTCTAGGAAAATAAGTAAAAGCTATCTAAATTATCTCTATTTGCAGACAATATGATTTTTCATATAGAAAGTCCAAATGAATTCACAAGAAAATCATTAGACCTAATAAAGGAATTCAGCAAAGAAGTAAATGGAAAGATACATCATGTCATGAATTAGAAAAGGTT
This sequence comes from Tolypeutes matacus, assembly GCA_026826555.1. Taxonomy (NCBI): domain Eukaryota; kingdom Metazoa; phylum Chordata; class Mammalia; order Cingulata; family Chlamyphoridae; genus Tolypeutes; species Tolypeutes matacus. Next base: position 949,871 of record JAKSZT010040477.1, read on the forward strand.
AACATTGTTAATATGCCAATATTATTCAAATCTATATGCAAATTTAATGCAATAATCAAAATTTCAGTAACCTGTTTGTTTTTCCAAAATTCAGGATCCACTCCTTAGATTCATATGTGATAGGAGAAGAAAGTGAATAGCCTGAACCTATTACTCTCTATATAAACCAATTTAATCACAAAAGCACAACAAGGTTATCTTCTCATCAATTTATTTAGAATTACATGATCATTTCTAGGAAAAATGAGGTTATAGTTAGATACAGAATGTCGACTTTATTTTTTCAGTCATTAACTAATACAATTTAAGACATTTTGCATAAATTTCCATATTCACTTTTTTTTTCTTTTGCATTTCCCCATGCCTGTCCTTTGTGTTTATATTTGTCTTTAGTGAAGTTAGAGTCTTCTCATTTTCTGTTATATTGAATCTGTGGATGTGAAAATCTTTCAATATATTTATAACAGAAACGTGATTTTTTATTTCTTTTGCCTAGCCTTTTAATCTAATTTAATATTCATGATTGTTACATAAATGCAATCATAATTGAAACAACAAATAATATTACAAAACCAAATCCACTATAATAAAGAATTTCTATATCTAAAGACTCAAGCTCAGAAAAGCAAAAGTCATTGCTGATCAGTCAACACAGACTCAAGAAGGAAAAAGTAGTTATATTTTCATTCAAACTCTAACCCTTTTAGTTCTGTATGTAAGGTATAAGGAAATGTATGAAAGATCAAACTTTTATTAACAAGTGAAAAACAAAATTATTGCTATTCTGATTGGCATGTGAAAAAAAAAATATAATTTCCCTTTCCAGGAAGAAAAGTCCTAGGTAGAATTAATTTTTTAGTTTCAGACCTTACAGGAAAACCTATGAAGGCAAGGCACATAATTATAAAATAACTGAAATTATAGAGTTAGTTATAATATAAAAAATGAAGCCCCTTCATTGAGAAAAAGTAACTAATCTATCTCAAAAATGTGTTTGTGCTAATACTTGGAGAATGGCCACAAAAATTGAGGAAATAAAGTTTAAGACTTATGAAGTGCTAAGTAAATGACACTCTGATAGGTACATATAATTAATATAAAATAAACTCTTAATTTCCACTTAATGTGCTTCCTCTTTGTTTTGATTTTTCAGTGTGGAAAGGAGTAAATTTACTATAAGACTTCTGCAAGTTTTATTTATATTAGGTAGTAAGAACAGATAAGGAGTGTTCTACCTATGATCATCATCAAGAAACTAAAAGGAACATATCAGTTGTGTCTTTCTTGGATGAACTTTTATGATTAGTTACTACTGTCCAAGGAAAGTGGCCATGGGGTCATCTGGGCTCTGGAGTTTCATTCTATAGGATTCTATTTTTTCTTCAGTGGGTTCCAGGTTTCATATATGCTATTATAATTCTGCTTCCTTTCATCAATCTGCATGATCACTTTGACATGAAGAAGGCAGGCATCTCTGCATTTGGTGCATTTTTCAATTTTTTCTTCACCCTCACTTTCTGGACTGCTCATTCCATGCTGCTGCTACTTGTAGTAGTAGTAGTAGTAGTAGTAGTAGTAGTAGTAGTAGTAGTAGTAGTAG
>JAKSZT010040477.1:951675-980049 GCA_026826555.1 Tolypeutes matacus
TTCTTCTTCTTCTTCTTCTTCTTCTTCTTCTTCTTCTTCTTCTTCTTCTTCTTCTTCTTCTTCTTCTTCTTCTCCTCCTCCTCCTTCCTCCTCCTCCTCCTTCCTCCTCCTCCTCCTCCTTCTTCTTTCTTTCTTCTTCTCTTTTGTTCTTCTTTCTCCTCTTTTATCTTTACCTGATGCACCTCAATGAGGATTTGAGGTTTCTTCAAGGACTCTTCTCCAATTATATCATTTGCAACACCTCCCTCTGCGTTACCACTCTCCTTCCCAGTCTATCCAGTACAATAGGAATATTTGAATCCCCATTGGCCTTCTTTCAAGAAAGACACCCATATATGCATGTTATTTTTGATCTTCACATCCTCCTCATACTTAGAACAGGCAACAATCTACTCCTATCCTTTGTCTTGAGTACTCGACATAGTATTCTGTTTGAGCTAAAAGTAATTCCATTGGAGGGTCATAAATGTGTTCTTGGCTACTGTAATTTTCCAGGATGCTTTCTTTCTGCTGTTGCTTAAAATCTTTTTCTGCTTTGATTGACTTATACAACAGCCCCAGTTTCGTGGGATCTAATTGCCGATGCACTTCAGATACCCTGTCATAGGCTTCGCAAGTAAACAACTGAGTCTGAGCCATTGAAATGGTTCCTTTAGTGTGTCAAAGTAACTTATCTCCATCATAACTAACTTCATCTGAATTCTTCCCTGCAGAGCATAGGGCTTCTCTGTCATCACTCTAGTTTTGGATTAAATTAAACAGATTTGGATCTAAATTCCACAAATATTTTGCAATTTTTTCTAGAATCCTGAGATTCCAAACTGTAATCCATCTCTTAGACTCAAGAGCCATGTCAATATCATCAGTATACTCATCTTCATCCTCATATTCATTATTATGGTCTTTTTCCAAAACTGATAATTGACCAGAGATAGGGCCCACTGGCAGGGCACCAAACTCCTGCCCTGCCTATAGTGTCTGGATGTCTCCTGAACACTCAGGAGTCCACTTTTAAAAGGCAATATTTACTTTGGCATTTCCCTGAGTTTGACACCATTGATGATTTTCCATATTCATTATATTATCAGGATTTTTCTCCTTTTTGAGTTTTCTGATGATTAATAAAGTTTGAAATTATGTTTTCTCACATTCATTTTATTCTTAGGGATTCTCTCCAGCTGTGTTCTCTGGTGTACTGTGAGAGCTGACTTATGACTAACATTCATTACCAGAGGATTTCTCCCCTGTGTGTGAGATCTGACCTATATTTTAAGGTGTGGGAGCCCAGAGTCCAGGATGTCACTCCTTAAATGAAACACAGCCCAAAGCACATAGGCACTGGTTTAACCTGGATACTTACTAGTTAAAAAGTAGCACACCTTCCTGAAGGAAAGAAAGTACTAATGGTCCTACAAAGTTTAATATCCTCAAGTCTGTATAACTTTCGGAGAAACTCTGTTCTCATACCCTATGGAATGTCTTTGTCCTGTGATCCCTTATATTCACCGTCCTTTTCTTGTTTCTTTGTGGAGAGCTAACTTCATTCTTCAACTGGTCACTGTGGAAGTCTCTTCTGTTTGTTAACCCCAAAAAGTTCATGTCTAACCATCTGTCTAGTGTGTTCTTTGGTCTTAGGATTGCCCCAACTCTTACCCTTCAAAGTTGGGTTGAAACAGAAGGTTTACCCATATTCTGTACATTCAAAAGGTTTCTTCCCTCTGTATCTCTTCCAATGTAAAATGAGAGATAATTTGAGGCTGAAGATTGTCTCACATGCAATATATTCATAGTTGTTTTGTTTTGTTTCCTATATCTGCTTTCTAGTGGAAGGTTTGGCTTCTTACAAAATGAACATTCATATTGATAAGGTCACCCAAGTCACCTGGCAAGGAGATGATGATGGACAATGGCCATCCCAGGGAATGGAGAGAGTCTGCAGCTGCAGGCAGGATAATCCCATCCATCTTATCCATGGGATATAAGCCCCCTCTCACTTGGAGGTGGAATGGACATCAACTATCCCAGACTCCTCAGGATTGGGGGAAGAACTATGGACTACAGTGGACTTACTGGTATTCTTTTATAGACATATTCTGATTCAAAGTGAATGCTCATCTTCCCGAGACCACTGCCTGTCTGCCATTACTTTAAATGTAAGCTTGGGTAACTGGATTTAACTCTGAAAATGAGAACACAACATTTCAAAACCTATTAGATGTAGCAAAAGCAGTGCTAAGAAGGAAAACTAGAGTCCTAAATGCTTATATTAATAACGAAGAAATTGCTAAAATTGAAGACATAACTGTAGACCTGGAGAAGCTAAAAAAAAAAAAAAAAAAAAAAAAACCAACAAATAAAACAAAAAAATACAAGCTGATCTCAAAGCAAGCAGAAAGAAGGAAATAATGATTAGAGCAGAACTAAATGAAACTGAGAGAAAAAAACACCAGTAAACATTAATAAAATCAAAAGCTAGTTCTTTGAGAAGATTAATAAATTGACAAACCCTTAGCTAGATTAACAAAGAAAAAAAAAGAGAAGATGCAAATACCTTAAAAAAATAAGGAATGGGATATCACCACTGATCCCTTAGAAAAAAACAATATCTTAAGAGGATAATTTGAAAAATTGTATGCCAACAAAATGAATAAATTAAATGAAATGGAAAAATTTCTAGAAACACAAAAGAAGCTTACATTGATAGAAGAAGAAATAGATAAACTTAAGAGACTGATCACAAGTAGTGAGACTGAATTAGTCATCAAAAACCTCTCGAGTAAGAAAAGCCCAGGACGAGATGGCTTCACAGGTGAAATCTACCAATGATTCCAGAAAGAACTAGCATGAATCCTGCTTAAACTGTTCCACAAAATAATAGTGGAGCGAACATTGCCAAACTCATTCTATGAGGTCAACATCATCTTAAAACCAAAGCCACATAAAGATGCCACAAGTAAACAAAACTATATACCAATCTCTCTAAAGGAACTGGATGCTAAAATACTAGAAAAAAAAATACTTGCTAATCACACTCAATAAAACATCAATGAATTATATGCCATGACCAAATGGGTTTCATCCCTGGTATGTAAGGATGGTTCAACTTAAGAAAATCAATATGATACACCACATTAATGAATTAATATAAAAAAACACATGATCATCTCTATTGATACAGAAAAAGCATTTGACAAAATACCACATCCTTTATTGATAAAAACACTTCAAAAAATAGGAATAGAAGTAAAGTTCCTTAACTTGATAAAAGGGATATATGAAAAGTCCACAGGTAGTGTCATAATAAATGATGAAATGTTAATGTTTTTCCTTCTAAAATCTGGAACAAGACAAGGATGCCACTCTCACCTCTTCTGTTTAATATTGTGTTAGAAGTGCTTGGTTGAGCACTGAGGCAAGAAAATGAAATAAAATGCACCCAAATTGGAAAGGAAGAGGTGAAAATTTCACTACTTGCAGATCACATGATCCTACATGTAGAAATCCCTGAAAAAATATACCACAAAGCTTCTAAAGCTGATAAATGAGTACAGTAAATTGGAAGTATATAAGATCAACCCTCAAAAATCCATAGCCTTTCTGTATACTAATGAGCAATCTGAAGAAGAAATCAAGAAAAAATGTCAGTTTACAATAACAACTAAAAGAATCAATTATCTAGAAAAAAAACTTAATTAAATATGTAAAGGACTTGTACATAGAATACTTCACAACATTGATAAGGAAAATGAAAGAAGACCCAAATAAATAGAAGAATATTCCATGTTCATGGATTGGAAGACTGACATCATTACGATTCCTTTCTACCCAAATTGATTTACAGATTTATCACAATCCCAATAAAAATTACAACTGCATTTTTTACTGAATTAGAAAAGATAATTATGAAATTTATTTGGTAGGGCAAGGTGTATTTTGGAAAAGAAAAATAAAATTGGAGGAATCATGCTACCTACTTTAAAGCTTATTAAAAAGCTACAGTAGTCAAATCTGCATAGTATTGCTATAAGAATAGACATACTAACCAATGGAACCAAACTGAGAGTTCTGATACAGATCCTCATATACATGGTCAACTGATATTTGACAAGGCCACCAAACACACTCAACTGGAACAGAATGTCCTCTTCAGCAAATGGTTCTGGGAGTACTGGATATCCACAACCAAACAATGAGAGAGGATCACCATCTAATACCCTAAAAAAAATTAACTCAAGATGGATCAAAGATATAAATATAAGAGCCAATACAATAAAACTCCTAGAAGATAATATAGGGAAGCTTCTATGAGCTCTTGTCATATTAAATGGTTTCATACACTTTACACACAAAGCACAGCAACAAAAGAAATAAAAGATAAATGGGACCACCTCAAAATTAAAAACTTTTTGCTTCAAAGAAGTTTGTCAAGAAAGTGAAAAGGGAGCCTACCCAGTGGGAGAAAATATTTGGTAACCACTTATCCAATAACAGAGTAAAATTTAACATATATAAAGAAATTTTACATCTCAAAAACAAAAAGACAAATAACCCATTTAAAGATGGGCAAGAGACTTTAATAGACACTTTTCCAAAGAGGAGTTTCATATAGCTAAAAGCACATAAAAAGATGTCTAACATCTCTAGCTATTAGGAAATGCAAACCAAAACTACAGTGAGACATCACTTTACACCTATTTGATTCGTAGCTATTAAAAAATAGTGTACTACAAGTGGTTGAGAGGATGTGGAGGAATGGAAACCCTCATCCACTGCTGGTGGGAATATAGAATGGTGAAACCATTTTGGAAGACAGTTTAGTGCTTCCTCAAGAAGCTAAATATTGTATTGCCATATGTTCTAGTAATCCCACCCCTGGGGATATACCCAGATATATTGAAAGCAGGGACATGAACAGATATAGGTACACCAATGTTCGTAGTGACATTATTCATTATTGTCAAAATTGGAAGTAACCCAAATGTCCACCAACAGATGGAAGGGTAAGCAACAATGGGCAAAACCCATGATTAGGTAGAAGGGAGTGGTTTGGTAGTAGAGGTGGTGATGGTGGTGCAGGGACATGAGTGAGGTTGATAGATCTGGAATATGAGTGTGACCAGTGGGGGTGTTTGGAGGACTATCCATGGAAATGAGGGGAGGACTGGAGGAAGGAATACCCTGGAGATTTTTAGGTTTGTGGTTGAACCTACATGGTGGGGATGCTTTTATTCTGGCAAATAGGACTAGGGAGGGTTACTGGTGCAGAGTGGTAGTGGTAAAGGGATATGTGGAAAAGGGTTCACCTGGGGCATCCTTCTATGGAATATGAAAGTGTTCATTTGGCATAGGGTGTTATCTCAGTTAGTGGAAACCCAAACAATAAAAAAACAAATACTAAACTGTCATTCGGTAGAGTCCTGCTATATTCTCAAATAGAGGTGTAAGAATATATCGAGTATATACACAGTCCCCAATAAAAGAAACAACCAGTCTGTCTAGCCCTCAACATTAATCAATGTAACAAAAAACCTTCTTCAAAAATTGAAACTTAGTGGTTGCCATATGTTCTGATGGGAGAGGGAGGGAGGAATGGGTGAGTTGTTTCACATGATCTTGCAATGACAGATACAGGCTATCATATGTTTTGTCAGACCCTATAACTGTATACAGTATAAAAGGTAAAGTGTGGGAGGTGGGCAACATGGGAATCCCAGTGGGTTCCGTGTAATATTTTGGGTAATCTAAGCACTTCTTAAAATATATGTATATATATATATACATATGTATATATATATATATATACATATACATATATATATATATAACATTTTTGTAAGCAAATACACATATATGCATATATATTTATATATCATTTTGCAAATGTTTGTATGTATTGTGAGAATTTTGATTTTTATACACAATAAAAATAAATTAAAAATTAAAAAAAAAAAAAAAGGTAAACCATAATGTAAACCATTGGCCATGGTTAGTATCAATGCTTTGATATTTGTTCATTGAGTGTAACAAATGTACTATGTTCAGGTAGGATATTATTGGTAAAGTAGGATGTGGAGGGAGGAAGTGGGGTGTATGTGAATCCCTGTATTTTCTGTGTGACTTTTCTGTAACCTAAACCTTCTTGCAAAATAAAGTGGAAAATATATAACTCACTGGGGGAACACACAGAAGAAATTGTCAATATACATGAAAGATAACAGATCTGTGGTCATGAAAGGCATAATGCAAAAAAATATTTTATTTTTTTCTTTTCTTTTACTTTTTTACATTTTTAATTTTATTATTGTTATTTTTGTTGGCTTTGTTTTTGGCAAGGTTTTAGGTTGCAAAGGGGCTGCGACCGTGGTAGGATAGGATTACTGTTCTGGGCTCTGTGGTGGGGGGATATGTGTGTGTGGGGTGCACCTGGGGCATACCTCTATGGACTCTGAGTATGTTCATGTGATCATGGGGTGTTGTCTCAGTTGGTGGAGACCCACAGAATAACTGCCAGAATATTGAATTCCCATCCTGGAGAATCCTGCTACATTCTCTCATAGAGTGGTAAGAATCTCTGAGGTGCATGGGCAGTTTCTAGCAAAGGAGGGAAGACCAGTGTCCTAAGATCTTGATATTGGTGCTTGTACTTATAAACACTGTTCTTGTGAAATTGAAACAAGACCTAGTAATATATTTTGCCTAATGATTACCTCCTGAAAGACTCCTTGTTGCTCAAAAGTAGACTCTCTCTAAGACAAATTCAGTATATAAATTCACATCCTTCCCCCAATGTGGGACATGACTCCCTGGCATCAAGGGGTTAAATCCGAGTAAAAAATGATGATGCTTTTGGAGAAAGACCTAGACCAAAAGGGGGAAATATTGAAAGCAAAGGAGTTTTTATGGTTAAGAGATTTCAAAGTGTGTTGGGTTGTCATTCCACTGTTAATGATGATGCAAGTCTCAGGAGATTCTCACTGTCTGCCACAGTAAACAGTATCTCACGTAGGGTAGGGGTGCTCATGGGGGTTCTAGAGACATCTAGACACTAAAGATAAGGCAGACAACCATCAGAGTGCCTTACCTTGGAATATATGATAACCCATCCCCCCCAGTGTATCAAAGTTAGATTAATTCATCATTTTCCTATATGTAGTTCTTCTGCCTCGTTTATTTGAACCTATAATTAACGCTATACTCATTAAATATATTTGCCAGAGACTTAATCTTCTGGCTGTTCATATGTCAGGTGAGGTGAACCCTGAATCTCAGCAGAGTTGCAACCAACACCTACTCTCCAGTTCATCAGATTCATCCAGCACAACTAACAAAAGGATGATGATGGACATCACTCATCCCAAGAAGCAGAAATATTTGCAGATGCAAGCAAGACAGCTCCATCCATCTGCCCAATGGGATCTAAGCTCCCTCTCAATCAGAAACACAGTGGGCATCACCATCCCCAAAACCTCAAGATAGAGGAACAAACAAATATAAGCAGGGAAAGCAACTATGGACTAAAGTATACTAATCATTATTCTAGTAATGAAAGTACTTGTAACATTAATATAAGGATAGTGGTTGCCAGAAGTTCTAAGGGGAGGGAGAAGGAAAAATAGGTGTACATGGGGCATTTTTCAGACATTGGAATCATTATGCATGGTATTGAAATGACAGATACTAGCCATTTTATATATATTGTTAAAACCCATAAAATTGTGTGGTACAAAGTGTAAACCATAAGGTAAACTCTAGACCATGTTTTGTTGCCATGATTCAATATATGTTCATCAATTGTTACAAATGTAACACACTAATGAAAGATATTGTCAGTGGGTGAAAGTGTGGGAGGGGGAGAGAATGGGTATAAAGGAATCCCCTATATATTTTTTAATGTAACATTTATATAATCTAAAGCTCTTAAAGAAATAAAAACCTTCAGGATTTCTTGGTGGACGATTTGCAAGCTGTTTGAAATAATTATGTGGAGACAAAATCGACCCAAATTTGATGAAAGCCATGAACATATATATACAAAAATCTCAAGAAAGTTCAAATAAGGTAAAATCAAAAGTATTCACACTGAGGCACATAACAGTCCAATTTTTGAAGTCCTAATGCACTGTGAGAATACTAAAAGTAGAGAGTAGTGAATCATCATATAAAATGGATACACAAATAAGATTAAATGCCTAATTTTTTTCTTCTTGTTAATTCAAAAGACCCCTTTGGATTTTTAAAAACACATTTTTATTACAGAAGTTGTGAACTAAGTGCCTACTTTTAATCAGAAACCATATAGGCCAGAAACCTTTGCAATGATGGATTTAAAATTCTAAAAGCAAATATTGTAAACCAAGAATTCTATATCCAGCAAGATTGTGTGTCAAAAATGGTGATGGTCATAGTGCTATTACCAGTAGATCCATCCTAAAAGAAAAACAGAACACTAAAATGAGGCCTTTAGGATGAATACAAAATAAAGGAATCTAGATAATAACTTGAATCTGTGGAAGAATAAGCAACCAAAATGATGGTGCAAAAGTATAAGTATAAATATAAATATTTTTATATACTTAATTTGTACATCTTTTTATTTATCCCATGATATTACATAAAAATACATAGACATAATAATATTTCTGTGTTATTGGGCATACAATTTTTAAAGATGTCATTTGTGAGTATAAGAACAGAGATGAAGTTAAGTTGATATCAAGTCAAACTAGGTTTCATAGATTTAGGATATTGAAAGTAAACCCATGTCAACCACAAACAAAATATCTGAAAAATAAATACAGACTAAGAAATTAGAAAGAGATCACAATGTTTCACAATGAAAGATCAACTAAATACAAAAGAAGGCCTTGAGGGACAAAGTTTAAACAGGCAAAGAACAATTAGCAAAAGAGCCTACATAAGTATTGCCTTATCAGTAATTACATTAATGTAAATGGACTAGACACTTCAATTAATCAAAATAGGTGGGCGGAATGAATTTTTAAAAAACCACAGCACTACTATATTACTTTCACAAAAGAATAGTTTTATTTTGTAAGTGAAAGGATGTAAAAATGTCTTATGAAAATATTAACTAAAAGACAGTTTAGTAAGCAATTGCATAATTGAAGTCATGAAAGCTTTAACAAACCATAACTTGTTCAGAAAACTGCATTCACTTTAGCGTGAAATAAATATAAAGTTTTAGGTAAAGAATTCCAATATATGAATCTGGAGATGTAAGGTTGTCTCAGCTGATAGAGAGGACTGCATATCATTCTAAGGAAGTGATATCATTAACATGTATTTTAGTAAGATCGCTCCAGGTGCACCTTAAAGCCAACAAGAATATAAAGAGGTAAAGAAGAGAAACAGAAACCATTGTTAGAAAGTGCATTCATCTTAACACAACCAACCAAGATTCATCTGAGGGAATCTGGGCAAATCAGGGCCCTTGAAATGCCAATGAGAGAGTAAGAGCATTCAAATTTCCCCACATTGTTACTGTCACACTCCATTCATTACTGAAATGAAGAGACAGCAATTCTACTCAGCTCTTGATTGTACTTGGTAACCAGGAATCAGGGACACCAATATTTGCTCAGTAGTGCCACAAATCCATCATTACAAGAACACTCTCTTCTGCTTCTATTTATAGCCTTCTTCCAAAAACTAACTAGGAAGTCATGTTTGCCTAATTCGGTAATAAGTACAAAGTGTTTTCTACTTCTTTCATTTCCCATTTCTATTTGTCCAAGAGTTGTGCCTAAAACTAATTTATCATTCATTTCTCTATCTCACCCATGTAATGCCATATGCAAATAGATTTTGAGGTGATCAACAGAAAGTCCAGAGGACATTTGAAATATCACTGTAATCTATACTCTCTTCATAAAGACATGTCTTAATGATGCACTAAAAAATTTCAATATGTATTACAGAGCCCAAACGCTCACTTCCCTGCTTGATTTATCACCACGGCCAAGGTCCACATTTAAACACTACATTAGATTCTTTGATCAAAGGCCTTGTGGTGAGAGTTTGCCATTCAAAGAAGCAGGGCACATGCACAACCATTAAGAAATCATGAAAGAAACAGAAGTAAATTCACTCCATTTCCATAGGTGAAGGTCACATGATACAGGGGTTGCAAATGGTGCCTAGGAGGGGTAACCTAGGTGTCTTCACAGGTCTTTTTCTCAGGTGTAGAAGACACTGATCAGGGTTGACAGTTTCCCAGTCTAATTTATCTGTAATTCAAGATATTATAAAATTAAAATTAGAAGTGGGAAATTTTTAGAGATATGAACAGTGCAGATAAATTGACCTCTTCTACCAACCGAGTTCAGTAGAATTATCAGTGTATCAGTGGCTACTTGGCATGCAACATTTGAATGTCTTTCCAGAGATTAATATTGAACCAGAAGAAGAACTGTTAATGAGTCACTTCCTGAAGTATCACCAAGATAAATCAAGGGTCCATCATGCAACATATAAACTTGTCCTATTTTCTTCATAGTGGTGTAAGTACTTCTAATTCATTAAAGAAAACTCCACCAAATACTTGTATCTATCAGTTCACATTAAAACTGAGGAAAATAATTACTTATATTCATCAATTAAAATTATAGTAGAATTAAACTGAAGATTCTTTTTCCATCCTTTAGATCCAACCATCCTTAAGCATTTATTGTTCTATTATAAATTAAATACACTGAAAGAAATATTAATTGTATGAAAACTGCTATGCTGAATGATAATTTCCGGTTAGGAAGTTTCCATTTTCATTTCTACAACTTAACAAAATTTCCATATTGCACACATTAGTAGGATATATATAACCTTTTTATTTCTTGAAAAATAAACAAAAAGAAAACAAATATGGTTTGGGAATGCACAATTATTTTGTCAAAATTCAATTTTTATACATTTAATATTAATTTTACTTCCTGCCTATTAAACATGGAAGTATATTTTTAATAATTAAGTACATTGCTGGCTGTATGTGCACTTGAGTCTTTGGAAATAATGCAGAAAATTTTGCCCACATCTTCAAGAGATGGTTCCCTGAATCAGTCTTCTAAGAGCTCCCATTACCTCTTTGTTTTTCAGGCTGTAGATGACAGGTTTGAGCACGGGGTTGAGGATGGTGTAGAAGACAGCCAGAAGCTTGTCCTCTGTTGGAGATCTGAGGGAACTTGGGCATAGATAGGTGTAAAGCAAATGGCACATAGTAGAAAGTCACCACAGTGAGGTGGGTACTACATGTTGAATAGGCCTTCTTCCTCCCTTCCACTGACTGTGTGTGGTGAACACCAAGGAGCACCTGGTCATAGGAACATGTTATATTGATGAAAGGAAACACGAGAAAGAGAGTAGTGCTCACAAACACTGTGTACTCATAGACCGAGGTGTCCATACATGCCAGACTCAGCATGGCTGATACATCACAGAAGAAATGATTGATGTACCTGGACTGGCAATAAGGGATTTGGAGTGCATATGCAGTGTGGGCACAGGCATTGATAGAGCCCATTATCCAAGATCCTGTGATCATCAGCACACAACTTCATTTGCTCATAAGGATGGAATAGTGTAGAGGAAAGAAAATATCCACATGATGGTCATAGGCCATTGATGTCAAGAGCAGAGTTTCTGCACCTGCTAAAGTCAAGAAGAAGAAACTCTGAACCCTACACCCAGTGAAAGACAAAGACTTGTTGTCAAACACATAACTGAAAGCCATCTTGGGGACAATGGTGCAGATGTAGTTTAGGTCAACCAGTGAGAGCTGACTAAGTAGTAAATACATAGGGGTATGGAGATTTTCATCTAGAAATATTAGGAGGATCATGGAAAGGTTTCTAATCAGAGACATTAGAAAAATGAGAATGAGAAGAATAAAGAAGAACAGACCAATTCTTGATGGTGGAAACAACCTCAATAAGATGAAATCAGTTGATGTTTGATTATATTATTCCATTGGACAATCATTTGGGTTTTTCCTAAAGGCAGACAGAAGAGTAAATAAGGTATAGAACACTAAGCTATATTTTAATTTAATTTAATTCTTAAATCTATCGGACTGAATTATTCATGAAAATCTACACCTCTAAAATGAAGAAATAGCTTATCTATTTTGAAAACAGAAAAACACCATTTGTTTTTTATCTCACAGATAAAAGTTTGAGGAAACAACATTTATGATCAAAATATTTTATGACATTTCTGGAAATATAAGAAAAATATTTCTATATTGATTATATTACAGGGATGTTTTATTGCCTTCTATTAATTCAGTTGTTACCAAAATGAGACATACACTTAAACCTTATGCATGGAAAAGCAATGTAAATGCAAAAATTATAAACCCACATTATGAATAAAATTGTATAACCTGGGGAGCAGATGTGGCTCAAGTGGTTGAGCACCTGCTTCCCACATGAGAGGTCCCAGGTTTAGTCCCTGGTGGTCCCTAAACACAAACAAACAGAAAAACCCTACAAACAACAAGAAAACAAATGAAAACCAACACAGGGGAGCCAATGTGGCCCAGTGATTGATTGCCAGCTTTCCACATATGAGGGCCATGGTTGAATCCTCAGCCTGGTACCTTAAAAAAAAAAGTGTAACCCTTAGGAGATGATTTTTTTTCCTGCTATGTTCATACACTAAGACTTCACTCTACAATTAAATCAATCTTTCCACTCAGTGTAAGGAACACTCTTATTCTTGAGTGTTCCTTACACTTTCAAAGTCAAATCAAGTTTCTAAGAAGTCAGGCATAGTTGCTTGACTTTTCTGTTCTGAAATATACCATGAATACTTATGGACAAGTGCAATTTAAACAAAGTCATATTAATTAATATTCTAAATTTTCACATCTCTCCACCATGTATTCTCCTTTGACCCCTGTATCCAATTTCTGAATGCTGTTTAAATCAGACCCTTTACCTGAAAGTATGTATGGCACACTCATTGTATTTTCCATGACTCTTTTCCATCTCTACCAAGATAGGAAATACATTCTCTCTCTGATTTTCTTATGTGTAACTAATATTTTATACTTATTTATGTGACCTTTTTTACTCATTCCTAGTTCTCCATTATTTTATTTTATGTAAAGCTCTTTCAAATGAAAGATAAGTAAGTTTAAACACACGTATCAACTCTTTTAAAACCCAGCATGCATTATGATGCAGAGATAAATGTTATTATTTAAAAAAAGATTGAGAATTAGAGAAAAGAAGGTAATGGGTAATGAAAGAAATCAGGGTCTTTTGAAAGGAAGAAGAATTGAACAAAGACATCAACATTCCAAGAGTCTTCTGGATGAATCCAGGTAGGGGAATTCTCTTCCAAAGGGAAGACCATCTGAGGGTAATCTTTACAGGCCATGTCCCAAAGACTTTTAATGATTCAATATTAAAACTTCTCCTAGAACCCAAAGTAAAAGAACTTTGAGGAAGTCTCCCACATGAAAGAGGGAGATCCAAATACAAATGCATACATAGGCACACATGCAAATACATACACACTGAAATAAAAATTAGTGGGAAAAATGCAGATCAGGAAGGAAATTTTTTTAAAGAAATTAATATATTCAGAGAAGCATGAGAAACTATTAACTGTACAATATAAATCATATGCTATATAAAATTAAGTTTGACATAACTATAACTGTTCTTGGAAATTTAAAACAAAACACTTGATATAAAGGATTCAATGAAAGTTTTGAGAGCAAGTAGAGAAAATATCCCATAAAGATAAAAAAGCAACACAACCACCACAATATTAAATATTGAAGTATGGGGGAAGAAAGGGAAAATTTGAGAACTTACATAAGACTAACGTATGTTTATGGGTGTTCCTGGAAATGCGTATATTAGTAGCAAAATAATCATGGAGAAAAATTATCAAAATAAACATTTTCCAGAAGTTAAATGTATGAACCACAGTATTCAAATATTATGCAAAGAACAGAAGAATAAATGAGAATTTTTTGATTGAAATACATGTCTTTGAAAATTCTAAATTTATTCTGGAGACATTTAATTTAAAATCCTCTATATTAGGTATAAAAAAGATCCTAAAATTATTGAGAAAAATAAAAATGATAATATGGAAAGAAATATATATGTATATATTAATATATATGACAACTAAAATTAATAGGTTTTAGAAAATTGTTACCAGTAATAAACTCTAGAAGATAAAATAGCCATTCTCCCTAAGACAGGAATTGATATGCTGCTATGTCAAGAGAATGAGGGAAATGGTGGGAGGTGGTGATGAGGGGAGCGTTCATTTCCTTTTCCACAGTGCTCTCACTTATGGGATGGTACTAGTTATTTAGGAATCAAGCATTAGAAGATACACATATTCTTTGAAAACTTAGGCGTAAATATGGGAGAAAGTATTAAAATAATTGAATTTTGTTTCAGAATGTTGTGGGTTTATTCTATCTCATTGCATGGCAAACCGATGAGAGTTTGTGGTCAAAACAAGATCCAATTCTAGCTCTGTAACTCACTAGATGTTGGTGATTTTAACTCTCTGAGCCTGCATCTTATGAATAGGACAGATATAGCGATGTGGGTTTTTACAAGGTATATAGGAGATAATATATAGTAACTATTTAACAGATATCTGAGCAGAAGTTATTATTGAAGAGTTACTGTCGTTTTCGCCATCTTCATTACTGCCATTGTCATCACCAACTACATAAACAACATCAGTATTTTTCATGCTCTTGTCATCCAATAAAATTGTACCCTGATATAGTTTTCAAAATTTCTTCATATCCCAAACCATTTGATTCTCACAAAAGCTCTTCCAGGTGGCTAATGCAGATATTATGATTGTTTAACTGTAGTTTCATGATATTTACAGGAAATATATCTTATTTGAGAATATAGTCTAAAAATATAATGCACTGTAAGCTGGTGCAGTTTGTTTTTAGAAAAAACTGGACAACCATAAAAATATTCGCTAGTCCTGTGATTGCTAGAGAGATCTTTTAACTTAGATATTTCATTTCTGCACAAACAGGTAATTTTAGCCGTTCTTATTTTTCCTTCAAATAAGTCCCATTTTTATATTGTCATATAACTCTAGAAACATAGATTTAATATATATAATATCCAAGTATTTAATTAGAAAGAGAATTCATATACGTCAAACCGCAAGCAAGAAGCAGAAATAAGATAACTTTGGATGCCATGTAACCACCCTTTGCTACTTGGCAGAATTAAAAAAAAAATAAGTAGAAAATAGAGAATGCTCCCATTTACAAATTGTTGTTGAGGATTGGCACGCTTAAGTGCTAGATTTATTTGCCTCATTTTCCATGTGACCCAGTTAAATCTGACTCCAGTATGACACTTCAGTCTCTCTTCCAGTGAGCTCATCTCCTTTCCAATCCAGACAATACATATATAAGTTAGCTCCAAAGCAATATATGTTGTCTGTAGATCATACTCTAAAGATTTCTGTTAAATATTATAAAAATGTAGCCAAAGGCCCTCAAAGTGAACTTCAAAATTTCAGTTCCAAACTGCACCAACTTTAACATAGATTATGTCATTCATTTCTTAAAGTGATCATTAAATACTGAATCATTTCAATAGAGACAGTAGTCCACATTGCTAAAGGATCAATAAGGAGAACAAATATGAATGTAATTACCTCACATACCTGCATGAAAACACTTCTATTCCTGGAGAAAACAAGACCATGCTACTAGCACAATTTTAAAGCATTCTAGAATTGGCTGCACTCTCCCCTTTGTAACACAATGCACATTCACTTCCTTCATAAAAACCTGTTTATGCTTCAAGTTCTCCTTAAATAAGTAAAAAATTCCTGTAAATTTATTTTTAAAATTATGGTCAAATAAATTATATTTTCATTTCAGTTTTCATTTTAGGTCATATAAACTTTTGTTATATAACTTATCATATACTATTTTTTGTCAAGTGACCATATTTCCATGAGTAGCATAACTTTGAGTATAAGATTGAGTCTTATTTACCATGAATTCAAGAAATTAAATCATGGATAAAATCAACCATTTCCAGTATTTTCAATTTCACTACCTTTTATCATCATTTCATGGTCAATTAATTACAATCACACCCATTCTTTCAAGAACTGTATAATGACATGTTTCCGCTGTGAAAAGTCTTCATGTCTTGAAACGTGTGCAATTGGTCATGGAGCCATTTCTTTTATATATATGTGTGTGTGTGTGTTTGTGTGTGTATGTGTGTGTGTGTTTAAAACCACTTTAACCAAATAAAATTTTCTTCTAAAATTCCGATGGTTAATAAGATTCCTGAATTTAACAATGACATGCTAATAACTTAAAAATGAGTTTTTTAATTTTAATGAAAGTTCATTTAAGCATTGGATGAAAATCTCTTTTCTTATGTGATGAATAAAGAGAAAGATAAGATTAATACCTTTTAATATCTTTTCACTTTCCAAACTCACTTCTTTCATTCGCTCATAATAGTCTTCGGGTCATCACATGAACAATGTCATTTTTCAAGTAAAACTCCTTGATATTTTTCTAACAAAATACATATTCATGTACCATTCTTGCCATTAACAATTTAGATACTGTCATGGAAACTCAGTAGCATCCAGCATTCCAGGGCTCATTACCTAAAGATTGATTGTGTTACTTGCTTTACTTGTGTTCCCTTGGGATTGTCTGCTGAGAATTGGACCATGTAGAGTAATAAGACAGGATGGCCTCAGGCCAGGGTTGGTGAGGAGTTCTGATATTTTTTCTAGATGTTTTCACACATGTGTTAAAGGTCAGTTCAGTGGTAGAAAGAAGCAAAAATATGCATTCATATCTATATCTATAAAACAGCTATATCTATATTTATATAAATCAGTATTTATATTTACATCAAAAGAAATTCTTAAATTCTGAAAATATTACACAATTTGGAAGTTATCTTAATTTTTTTTATATGGCCTATATTCACGTCTTTTCCATTTTGTGTAAAATGTCCTTTTTATTAAAACACTACATTTTAATTTATTAGAATAGGTAGTAGGGGAAGACAGAGCTATTCACTTTGTTGGGAAAATGCTTAGAAAATATTCAATAATGCTTTTGAATGTGTGTGTAGATAATAAATTAAATGCTGTTAGAATCTTCTTGGTCACCAGTAAGTGAAACAATGACACGTGCCACTTGGGAAGTAATGTTGGGCCAATTTAAAATTTTTTCACTTTTCAACAGTTTTGAAAAGATTTTAATTTTAAAATTCCTATCAAAGACCTGAATGTCAAAGTGCACTGATTTTGAAAAGCCTGGCCTTTCAAAAGCTAGCGTTTCCTTGTCAAGATTTTTAAAACTACATTAGCATTTAAAAGAGAGCTCAGGCCTAGTGAAATCAAGGCACATTGCTTATGTAATCTTTAGATGACAATATACATGTTTGATAGAGGAGAGAAAGGGAGCTTGGAGAAAATTTCCACAGGAAAGAAAGGGATTTTAAACACTGCCTCACAAAGATCCATTTGGATCATTAACATAGGTATATCCAGATCAGGGTTCTTAACTAGGATCCACAGACTCCCAAGGGGCCCATGGAAAGATTGAGAGAGCCCATGAGCTTGAATTGAAAATTCAATAAAACATTATTCTCGTGGCAACATGTTGGTGTGGGTGTGATATGTTTATTAAATAATACATAGTATAATGTGTATATACTAGAATGTATACTTAGTATGATTTTTATTTTGATGTAGTATGTTCTGAATGCAGTTTTGAGTAGATAACTGCCTGCAAAAAGGTTGGTAGGATGGCAGGGATGGTTTTATTATTCCATAGGAAAACTCAAATTTCTAAATGTTTGCCAAAAATTACCATTTGAAAAGATTTTAAACCATGTTATGTTATCAGGTATTGAAATTATGGTAACAACGTAATTTTGAATAATCCTAAAATTTAATTTAAAGACATGCTGATGTTGAGTGTCATAAAACTATCTGCCACTACATTCTGAGAAAGGGTCTGTGGTTTTCACCTGATTAGCAAAGGGGTCCATGGAACAAAAATGGTTAAAACCCCCTGATCTAGACAGACTTGGGAATTTTAAACCAAGAAAGCTATGGTCAGGATCTCAAGACCAAATCATCCTAAAGAAACAATAATGATGACTGTATGGGGCAGTCTCAGGGACACAGTTCTTGTTGAGTGTGCCTTTATTCAGAGAACTACTGAGTGAGACCCTGACTAGCCCTACCCCTCCCTAGCAAATTCAGTAATGATGTGATTCTGAAATATCTTTGTTCTGCCTAGATCCTGTGGAAAAACCTTGGAATTGAGAGCCATGTATCTCTGCAGGGACAGCACAGCATTTAGCATGGCATGGGGCACTTCCATTTACTTTTTACTGAGTGAAGAGAAACGTGTGTAGGACTTAAATAATGAACAGAGAGCTTTCTATTTTGTTTTTTTTTTTTACTCCTATGATCAGTATAACAGTGAATTGTTCATTTAATCACACAGCTCATTAACTGAAAAATCACACTTACTTAGGTTGATAAAGATATCCCAATCTGTGATACTACAATATAAGATAGAGTTGTATCACTTGGCTGCTTCCATCTTTTGGCATTGTGAATAGTGCTACTATGAACATTGGTATGCAAATATCTTTTTGAGTCACTACTTTAAATTCTTCGGGGTATATACCTAGAATTGGAATTGCTAGACCACAATGTAATTCAATACTTATTTTCTGAAGAAATCCCCCAATGTTTACACTATGGCTATACGATTTTGTATTCCTGCCAACTATGAATGAGTATTCACAATATTCTACCTCTTCTCAAATGATTATAAATATTTTAGAAACTTTTTGAAATTCCTAGATATTTGTCAATGTTTTCCTTATCCATACTATGTCCAGGTACTGTTTGCCTAGTAGTAATAAAAAATATTATCAGTCTTAATTTCAGTTATTCTTAAAAAAATGTTACATTCTTAAAAAAAAACAAATTTCTTTCTCGGTTACATTATTTTAGTAGGAACTCTCATCAGATACTTCAGTTTTGCAAAAGTAATCATTCACCATGTGCATTTTAAGTCCATTATCATCTAAAGACATTTATTTATTTTACTCTGATGCTGTCCTGAAAATCCTTGCAAGTAGATACAGTTCAGATAGCTTTGACTTCAACATAAATGAATTGATCTCAAAGACACATGGAAAGGACTATATCAGGTAATCTGGGACCCACACCCTTAATGACATTCTTTTGAGAGTAAGTTAATATTTCCAGCACTAGTGGAAAAGCTAATGAATTCATGATATTACTAACACAAGATTGCATAAAACAATAATGAATTACACAGGACTGAATTAACTGATACAAGATGATTATGGGATTTGTTTAGAATATGGTGATGTTTTAATGTTATCTTTCTTCATATAAGGAAACTCTTTCTCATTTAACTTAAGCCAAATATAAGTCATAACTATATAGAAGATTATGTGCTTATTAACAGAAATGAAATCTTTTTATCACCATCTGTTCCTTGTAGAATTAAGAAACACACGAGTATTCTTATTTTCATGATAATATAATTATTTATATAAGTTTAATAATAATCTCTCTTCCTTGTTAAAAGGATTATCTGAGAAACATTGGTTATATAACAAAAGTTTTGACTGGAATGTCATATTTTAAAATGATGCTCGTTCAATCAGATATGACCAGACACCTTTGAAAAAAATGCTGACTTTATAGATATAATGAGTATAAACCCCCCCCTGGAAAAATGGGACTTTTACTTAGCTTTTAAGATTCCTAACCTTACAGGCCAGTAAAGTAAGCCACTTTCTCAAAGTGCTATGAACCACCTGATAATTTGGCAGAAGAATTCTCCGAAATCTATGTGTACTTCAGGGGAAATCCGGTGCCCTGTTCTTGGTTCTGCTTCCTAGCCATGAGAGAATTTCAATCTTTTTCAAATTAGGATTCCTTAAAAAAAATTCTAACATAGAAAATTAATGCTGCACATATGTCAATAATCAGGAAAATTTTGATAAAATCAGCATTATTTTTTCCTTTCCTTGTAATTATCTTTGATCAAAAGGAGGTTGACTATAGATAGAAATTTGCATTTCAGTGAAAACTATAGCACAATTCTCAAGGTGATCAGAAACTGGTGTTTGCCATTGTATTTGAGCTATTTTACATGTTTCTGTAAACTGCAGGGGATTTACAATTTTGTTACCTGTGTGTAAAGTGGACTAGATCTTGTCATCTTGCACATATTGTCAACATTTACCAATTTTTCAATTCTTGCACTTTTTTTCAATATTTGGCTCCAACTACCCAATTTTCCTCTCAACCTCCTGAGTTTTCATAATGGAAAACTAAAAGCTGAATATCTAGATCCTTATATACTTTCTTGGTTGCTTTATAGATGGCCTTTTCCTCAGGATCTAAAATATCACTGTGAGCTAAAACTCAAAGAATTGATATATATCTCAAGAATTCATTGACTCAGCAGACCATACATGAGTTGCATTTCCCCTTAGATAAGTCACTGTCTGGGTCACTAGGAAAGTTTGGTAACTGCTTAGGTCATATATGCCTTAATATGAAATATAACCATAGTCATCAACAACATCACCAAAACATCTATACCTTACCATCAAGAAACTCAAGGAATAGTACTGTTTAATAGGAATATTTAATCCTCTAACCTCTTAGAATTTAATACACATGTTTATATTAATATTTATTTATTTTTCTTTTAAACATCATTCTTTTAAGTTGCTTGATGCTAAAAAAAATTGTCCTTTACCATGACTTCTTAACAGATTGTTCAACTAATTTTATAGAAACAATGCAAAACAGTTTTCATGAGAGCATGTCTTAGACTCCACTCACATCTTTGACATTCTGAGTTTTTCAGCAATGAAACATTTCATTTATCTTTAACAAAAGGAAGGTCTGGTCAAGTTGGCATTAATTTCCCTGTTGCTTGTCTAAAATTTACATAGGCTTCTCTCTGAGCTCCCCCTTACCCTGGCCCTTAAACTATCTGGGCCCCTGTCAGAATTTTAAAGAAAGGATTCCTTATCTCCTTCTTCCTTTCTCCTGGCCCTCATGAGGGCCTAATGTAGCCTAATCACAGTCAAATATGCATTCCAAATCAAACGGCCCTAATCATAGACACAATGAATAACTCATCCATCCCAGTGATCTTCCAACCTTAATATCCTCCAACGCTTTTCCACTAACCCACCCACACCCCTTAAGGTCTCCACAGCTATTTTTCTCAGTTAAGTTGATTTTACTTGATTTAGTCTGTCTTTCTTGATATCAATCCCAGGCTAGACTGACAAAGAAAAAGAAAGAGAGGAAACACAAGCACATCAAATCAGAAATAAAACGGGGGACATTACCAATGACCCCAAAGAAATAACAGATCATAAGAGGATACTATGAAAAACGGTGTGCCAAAAAACTAGATGATATAGACAAGATAGACAAATTCTTAAATACACAAGAATAGCCTACACAGATGCTAAAAGTAATAGAAGACCTGAAGAAACCAATCACAAATGAAGAGATTAACATATTATATTTAAAGAGATACTACAACTCAACAATAAAAAGAGAAATCACTCTATTAAAAATGGGCAAATGTCTGGAATGGACAACTGTTCAAAGAATAAATACAAATAGTGGAAAAAAATGAAAAAAATGGTCAATATTACTAGTGATTAGTGAAATACAAATCAAATCAAAGCTACAATGTGATGAATCATTTCACACCTTTTGGAATGGCCACTATTAAAAAGTCAGAAAACTACAAGTGTTAGTGATACTGTGGAGAGATAGGAATGCTTATTCACTGTTGATTGGAACACAGAATGATATAGCCACTGAGGAGGAGTATTTGGCAGTTCCAATGGAAGTTGATTACAAAATTGCCATGTGACCCAGCAATGCCATTACTAGGTATATTCCCAGAAGATCTGAGAGTGTTTACAAGAACAGTCATCTGCACACTGATTTTCATGGTGGCATTGTTCACAATTGCCAAAAGACAGAAACAACCCAGGTGTCCATCAATCGATGAATGGATAAACAAATAGTGGTGTATACACATGATGGAATATTATGCAGCTGTAAGAATAAGTGAAGTCATGAAATATTTGAAAACATGGATGAACCTGGGGGACATTATGTTGAGTGAAGCAAGCCAGACACAAAATAACAAATACTGTTTAATTGTGCTGTTATGAACTGAATATATTATATAAACTCATGGAGTTAGTAATGAGAATGTAGGTCATAGGAAAATAAAATAAGTATAAATAACGGAAAGCTGAGGGCTAATCTGTGCAGAATTGGTAAAAATATTGTAAATCTTTTGAAATGAATAATAAAGGTGAAAACACCAATACTCCATTCTTCCCTAACCCTGCATTTACCCATGAAGAAATCAATCACATGTGAACAGAGTAAAACATTATATATAAAGAGATACTTCAACTCAACAATTAAAAGAGAAACTACTCTTAAAAATGGGCAAATTGCCTTTTCGAGGCATTGACTTAAAATCTTTTACAATCTTTTCTCTATATTCACCCCTATGTGCATATATTTACATTACACATATTTATATTATATATTTATGGAAGATATAGATTTCTAAAATATATTATCATTATACATTATGAAATAAAATGAATCCAGTGATTTTAAGTTACTTATTTAAGCCCATTAAGTGACCTAGAGAAAGATACTTACCCTGGATGAGTCTCTTTTAGAATGTAGACAATGTATGGTTTTCTTCTGAAACATACATCTTTTCCTACACTGACCTCACCATTGATGACAAATAATCTGAAAGATAGATCATTCTTGACCACTAAATAAAGATGGTACCTTTCAATTTGGTCTGTTCATTTACATGGTAAGCAAGAATTTGAATTTTCCATAAAAGCCTGCCAACATTGCTTTTTGCTGGAAATTTTGTATGGACCATCAAGCAGGATTTTTAAAAGCCTCTAAAGCTCAAGAAACACCTTACCAAATTCACATAAATTCTGGTGAAGTCCTCTATTCTCAAGGTCTCCAAAATATCTGGAAAATATAGGCCTTTTTCAAAGTTACCTGTAATCCTGGGAATCCTGTCAGTTTTCCTGAGAGAGCTTTGATCTCATTGGCCAAGAATGTCAACCTTAGTTGACAGTAGAAGTTTCTGATAATACTTGAATCTGCATATCTGTAAATAAGAATTACATTTTATTTATTTATCATATGTCTAGAATTTACTCATTTGTAAAATAACTTTTCTAAAATCACAATCAGATGATTCATGAGTTTCTTCTAAGGTCTAGGGAAGGCACAGTTTGCAAGTATCCTTGCATGCCCTCTACATCAAAGATTTCCCAAGTCAATAATATTAAAGAGAAAAAATGCATACTAATTTATAAATTACTGGCTAAGGAATTAATGATTTATTTAACATTTAAAATTTTCTATTACAATTATTTAGAAGACATAGTTTAGAGAATAATAAGATTATTAGTGTATAAATAGATCTAGAGGAGGGGCCAAGATGGCCTTAGTGTAGGAGGGCGCACACTACAAGCTCCCAGAGCAAGGCGGATTGTGGAAGGGGTCCTGCCTGGGGGTCTGTGCTGTGCACGCGTGGAGTGAGAAGCTTGGGACATCTATCTGCGCGGATCGGCGGCGTGGACCGACGGTGGAGATTCGTGAGTTTTGAGGCTGCCGGTGGAGGTTGGCACAGGCGGCTGAGCCCGGCGTTTAGGGGAAAAAAAATAAAACGGCCATTTGGAGCTGCGGGCCGGGCGAAAGTTTTATTTTCTGGGGATCTGGCTGCCTGGCGCCCCTTCGACCTTGTGTGAACAGAGCAAACGAGCTAATCAGCACCCAATGAACCGGAGGGGGGATTTTGGTCTGGAAACGGAGCTGATCTCCCTAGCCACCCAGGGATAAGACCCGGGCCACTGTGGAGCCAGGAGGAAGGGACACTTCCCAAAAAAGGGAGGGTTGGGTTGGAAGACAGGGAAGAGTTTTTTATATTTTTAGACATTGATCTGGCTTCCTGCACCGCCCCATAGCTTTGGGGAGCAGATAAGCCAACCTGAAGCAGCATTAGGCTGAGAGCAGACGCGAATCTGCACTCAAACTGATTTACTGAGCAGCCTGGTGACGCTGGAGCTCGGCGCCAGAAGGGGCGGAATCCGCCCTCTTTAGCACTCCTCACTGACTAACATCAGAGCTTCAGCTAACCTGGGGAGTCCGGAAAGTGGGACGTGCTTGATTAATTTCCACGGGCCCAGCTAGGGTCCCTTCCGTAAGGGGGTTGGTCTAGAGGAGGAATTATTTTGGGTCCTGCATTTGGCTAAAATAATAAAAATTAAAAAAAAAAAAAAAAAGTGAGGTCACCTCAACAAATGAAAAATAAATTCATTTTAATTTAGTTTAATAGCTAAAAGCTGCTTCAGGACCTGCATATAGAACCCAGTGGGGAAATTCATTGATAAACACAAGTAGGCAGGAAGGATCCACGTGGACCCTAGGGGAATCATTGACCCCCCTTAGCTCTGTTTGACTGCTTGCCTGTGTGGATCTTTGGTTTCTCTCTGTTACTTTCTGGTCTATTGCTATTATTCCCGTTTTCCTCCCCCCTTCCTTTTTCCTTCTATTTTTTTTTAAATAGGTGCTGCCAGCTGGTCGCTTCTTTGTTGGGCTTCTTATTCAGTAATTTCCCACTCACTGTATATATTGATTCTGTATTACAAACTATCGCTTATCCTTCCTGCATTTTTCTGCCTTCTGTTTTCTGTTGTGGCTCTAGAGACAACAATTTTTCATAGGCCCACAACTTAAGGGTGTCAATTTCTATCCCATCTATTTTGTTTTCTTCTTCTTCTTTTTTCTTTTTTTTTTTTTTATTAGTATTAACTTTTTCCTTTCAGACCTTTCTCTACTATTTCACTCCCTCCTCATAATTCTAGCCTTCTAAATCACTATATATATATTCCTCCATTTGTTTTCCCAATCCATTGTAGGAACTCCATATTTTTTCCTAGTACTCTACACTGCCAACACAAGTTAAATATTTATCTCATTAAGTCTCATTTTGCCCCTCTTCTAACTTTTCTCAATATTTCTATTATCCTTCTGCCTTCCTTACATCTTTTGATTCTTCTGGCCCTAACCTTTTGCCTTCAAGGGAACATAGAAAGAAGCAAGGAAATAAAATAAGAAGAAAAACTGCCAGAGAGAAAACTTAACTCGCACACAGAACCAACAGCTAAATAAAAATCTAGAGCATAGAGAAAAGCTAATCAACTGAACAAACCCATCAAGATAATATGATGACCAGAGGGCAACAGAAAAATACAAATGACTCTGAGAAACTGGAAAACATGGACCAGTCCAGTGCACAAAATAAAAACCAGAAAGCAATGCAGTACATCGAACAACTAATCAAAGCTATCCAAACAAATATCATGGACCAACTTAAAGAACTGAAGGAAGAGATTAAGGATATAAAGAAGACACTAGGAGAACATACTGAAGAAATAGCAAACACACCTAAAGAGGTAATGGATATGATGGCGAACAAAGACACAAGTCAAGAAATGAAAAAGACGCTGGAATCAAATGGCAGCAGAATTGAACAGGCAGAGGAAAGAATTAGTGATATGGAAGACAATACAGTTGAAATCAAAGATATTGTAGAAAAGATAGACAAAAAGATAGAAAAAATCCAGTACGGTCTCAGGGAATTAACCGATAATGCAAGACACGCAAACATACGCATTATGGGCATCCCAGAAGGAGAAGAGAAGAGAAAGGGAACAGAAGGAGTGTTGAAGGAAGTTATGGCTGAAAACTTCCCAACCCTATTGAGAGAGATGGATGTGCAGATCCAGGAAGCACAGCGCACCCCAAATAGTATAAATCCCAACAGGCCAACTCTAAGACATATACTTGTCAAATTGTCCAAATCTCAAGACAAAGAGAAAATACTCAAGGCAGCAAGAGAAAAGAGAACCATCACATACAAGGGAAGCACAATAAGATTAAGTGCTGATTTCTCAGCTGAAACCATGGAGGCAAGAAGACAGTGGTATGACATAGTCAAAACACTAAAAGAAAAAAACTTCCAGCCACGAATTCTCTATCCAGCAAAATTGGCATTCAAAAATGATGGAGAGTTCAAAATATTCACAGATAAATAACAAGTAAGAGAGTATGTCAAGAAGAAACCAGCACTTCAAGAAATACTAGAGGAATCTCTACAAGTTAAAAGGAAAAAAGAAAGGACAGAGAGTTGGAGGAGAGTTTAAAAACAACTGAAAACTCAAAAAGAGAAACAAAACAGCATATGACATACATTAACCCAAAGAAAAATGACTGAAGTAAGAAATTCATTATGAGTAATAACACTGAATGTTAATGGATTAAATTCACCAATCAAAAGACACAGATTGGCAGAATGGATAAGAAAATATGATCCATCTATATGCTGTCTACAAGAAACCCACCTTCAGCCCAGGGATTCAAGGAGGCTGAAAGTGAATGGCTGGAAAACCATTTTACAAGCTAACAATAGCCAAAAAGGGCAGGAGTAGCTATTCTAATATCAGACAAAATAGACTTTAAATGCAAAACTATTGTAAGAGACAAAGATGGACACTACATATTAGTAAAAGGAGTAATCTCTCAAGAAGAGAGAACAATCATCAACATTTACGCACCTAATCGAGGTGCCTCAAAATACGTGCGGCAAACTCTGGAAAAACTAAGAGGAGAAATAAATTCCTCTACAATTATAGCAGGGGACTTCAACACACCACTATCATCATTAGACAAAACATCTAGGCAGAGAATCAATAAAGAAACTAACGCACTCAACAATACATTAGAAGATTTGGACTTAATAGACATATACAGAACACTACAACCAAATACAGTGGAATTTACATTCTTTTCCAGTGCACATTGAACATACTCCAAAATAGACCACATGCTAGGCCACAAAACAACACTCAATGAATTCAGAAAGATTGAGATTATACAAAGTAATTTCTCTGACCACAATGGAATGAAGTTGGAAATCAATAAGGGCCAGAGAAAAAGCTTAGGCACAAGGATATGGAAGTTAAAAAACACACTCTTAGACATCAGTGGGTCAAAGAGGAAATTTCAAAAGAAATCAGTAACTATCTTGAAATTAATGAAAACAACAACACAACATATCAAAACCTATGGGATGCAGCGAAAGCAGTCCTGAGAAGGAAGTTCATAGCCATAAATTCATATATTAAAAAAGAAGAAAGAGCTAAAATTGAAGACCTAACTGCACACTTGGAGAAATTGGAAAAACAACAACAAACTAAACCTAAAGGAAATAGAAAGCAGGAAATAACCAAGATTCGAGCAGAACTAAATGAAATAGAGAATAAGAAAGCACTGGAAACAATAAACAAAACCAAAAGCTGGTTCTTCGAGAATATCAACAAAATTGACAAACCCTTAGCCAGACTAACAAAGAAAAAAGAGAGAACAGATGCAAATACATAAAATAAGGAATGAGCAAGGTGATATCACTACTGACCCCACAGAAATAAAGAGTATCATAAGAGGATACTTTGAAAAATTATATGCCAACAAGAATGACAATTTAGAGGAAATGGACAAGTTTCTAGAAACCCACAAACAGCCGTCATTGATGAAAGAAGAAATAGATGAACTCAACAGCCCAATTACAAGTAAAGAGATAGACTCAGTCATTAAAAACCTCCCAACTAAGAAGAGTCCAGGACCAGATGGCTTCCAAGCTGAATTCTACCAAACATTCCGGAAAGAGCTAACACCAATTCTACTTAAGCTCTTCCAAAAAATAGAAGTAGAAGGAATATTACCTAACTCATTCTATGATGCCAACATTACCCTAATACCAAAACCAAATAAAGATACCACAAGAAAGTAAAATTACAGACCAATTTCTCTAATGAACCTAGATGCTAAAATCCTTAACAAAATACTTGCTAATCACATTCAACAACATATCAAAAGGATTATACACCATGACCAAGTGGGTTTCATCCCAGGTATGCAAGGATGGTTCAATATAAGAAAATCAATCAATGTAATACACCACATAAACAAACTGAAATAAAAAAGTCACATGATCCTCTCTATAGTTGCAGAAAAAGCATTCGACAAAACACAGCACTCTTTCCTCATAAAAACACTACAAAAGATAGGAATAGATGGAAACTTTCTGAAAATGATAAAGGGTATATATGAAAAACCCAAAGCTAACATCATTTTCAA